>BMAO01034659.1:0-15389 GCA_019973975.1 Trichonephila clavata
AAGGACATCTTATAACACCATCCTTTGAAGTTGATACAACTGGAATGTTTGGCCTGTATTTTTAGACTTAGGCCTACAGGAACAGTTTGAGTTTTTTTACTCCCTTTTTAGCTTCACGAGCTTCTTTTATGTTTTTTTTTAAACTTCCTGTTTTTCCCTTTGTTCTAACATTTCTTGGATGAGTATGCTTGTAAAAATGCTAGAGCTCAGTTTTTTGCTTTTTCTTTTTCCCCCTCACATTGTTGTTTTAGGCAATGGTTTGAAATAAAAAAAAACACTAACAGGCTTCTTTGGTGCATGGGAATCAGCATTTGCCATAAGTTCTGGTTTTTCTGGAGGGTTTATATGTTGGTTTTCTACTATCGTCGTCTGAGGATTAGCCCTATTATTCTCAGTTTCATCACCAACAGCATCATGGATGGTTAGTAGTGTTTACCGCAGCATAGTCACGTTCGCTAAGCACAAGAGGATTATGGGGCTCGATCCCATATTCTTTAAACCCTTTCAACGGCCTTTCCAACTGTAGCTGATTTGAAGTAAGTAATGCTCAAAACCTCACCAGTATTTTTGTCTGCAATAGTTTGTTCTGAATGAGTGACCATAAAGTTGTCACATGTTTGGCTAACAAGGGGCTGGAGACGATGTAATTGTGTGCGACGGTCACCCAGCCATGATGATGTTTTTCGCTCTGCAATATAAGATAGCCTGCAAAGATATGAGTTTTTGATTGTCAATAATCAGCAGAGTAGGAGATTCTTTGCTTGTTTTCACATGAAGATAAAAGTGCTTCAAAAAAGAGAAAAAGGTGCCCTCGTTGATCCAGCTGTTATCACTACAGTTGCTTACAGTTAGTTCCTGGTGGGGCTCTTTCTACAAGTTCAGGAAGCATTTTCGTTTTCTCGCAAAAAATCCGAAAAGGTGGCAGGTAAAAGCCAGTAGCTCTAAAGCAGAGATTCCCAAACTTTTTTGTGTCATAGACCCCTTGCCATGTTTTTCGATTTGGGGAAGTGAAGGCTTAATTAATATTGAATTTTTGCAAATTTATCAACTTAAATGTCTTTTTGACAGCTGGTACTACTACTTTAAATGAATTAAATTTTAACTGTAATGAAGTATAGTGATTAAAATTTAAAAAGCCATGTTAAATAAATTAAAAGTTAATTAATACATAAAATAAATAAATGAATGACTTTAAAGGGAGGGATAAGTCTAGTACTACAGTAACAAATTTTCCTCATTTGGTTTTGATATTGTGTCAGTTTTAACCTTAAACCTCTTCTGATAGTAATGTTAAGTTTTTTTTTTTTTTTTTTTGGATATAGGCAACCACGCTGCTTTTCAGTAGGAAAAACAATTAAAAACGTTCTCACGATATTTTATAATTCGGGATAAATAATAGGTTTGCCTTTTCAAAGCCAAAATTGCTGATATCCGTTTCCAAACTTTTAGATCTTCGTTAGAGCTTATTACGATCAGTTCCTATTGTAATGGGGCATTTATTTTCAATGTGATCATACGAATTCATTGCCTACTGTGGTATTACCATAGTCAAAGCATTCTCAAACCTGATTTCAAAATCTGAATTAAAGGCATTTAAATGTTGAACGTAGGTTAAAACGCCCTGACAGACTGTGACATTCTAAGAAAATTCAGGACCGGTATTATACTTGTTTAGCTTAACTCCGGAAAGAAATGCTGAAATGGTTCCTGTTTTAATAAAATTTATGCTGTCACCTTGTAAGTGGAAACTAACCCTATTAAATTCAGTAAATGTATCTGCTAAATAGGTAAAATTTAGTTTCCACATGATTAAATTTTCTTATAAATTTAAAGTCATGATCTAGTTTATATAATAAGAGCCACTATCATAGACCCCCATTTACACCTCATGAACCCCCAAATTATTTTTTTGCTGACGTGGACCCCTTGCAGGTCGTCATAGACCCCTGGGGGTCTATATAGACCACTTTGGGAATCACTGCTCTAAAGTAACAAATTATTGTTACATTCCTTCCTCCTTAGGAGGGGGCTTAACGGGTGGCAAAAATGTCTTCCTCTGGTCACCCCCCTTTCGAATGAAACCTTTCCCGATCCGATGCACCCCTGAGCCCCAAAGGAGATTGAAGCGCAAGGTCGCGTGGACATACACACAGACAAACAAGTGTTCACAGGATTAATAGAATGGACAACAATAGTTAGTTTAATAAATTCTGAAACACGGGACAAGATGACGAGCTCGTCATCTTGCTCCATGTTTCGGAGAGTCATATTGCCCCAGACTGTCTGTTTAAAAATATTCGTTCTCATTGCCATGACGGAAGGCAACTAATTGACATTTATTCATGGTAATAGGTAGTATTTAAACACCAAGTTACTCATAAATATTAAAGTGAAACGTTATATCTTACCTGTATCTTTAGCAGAGCTTATTTCCACATGCATAAAAGTTATATCGTGGCAGCAAAAAACAATCAAAGCTTCACAACTAACACAAAAATGGCGATTTTAGAGTGTCTATACTATTGTTTAACGAACGGCCACGGAGAGCCTGTAGTGTTCATTTAATGCTGCTGCCTAGTGGAATACGGAAAAATTAAGACTTTCGTCATCTTGCCCCAGTCTCCCCTACTTTTTTTTAAATATTTTCTCGCTAATAACTGAATTCCTTAATTTTTATTGAAAATATTTAATTGAGAATATCTCATTTTTATGATCTCGGCAGAATTCTTAAGTACTTTTTTCACAATATTAATAATAAACTAGTTGCAAAAAGATGAAAGCAAATTTTCAATATTACTTAAAAGCTATATTCTCCTAAAATTATAAAACTGAACCCAAATAGGAGTATATAATTTGAAGTAATGATATAATTTCGAGTGATTCCATCCACATTTCTCATACAGCATCCTTAACATTTAGAAAAGTTTAAGAATTGTATAATTTTTCACTTCAAGAATAAGACTGAAATTCTATTGAAATATATGAAATAAAATCTTCTACATTCCACAAAAACAAGAAAAATGCAGTTTTTCAATCTGTAGTGCACCTATTATGCATGCGTTGATGAGTCATAACTCAATATATTAATATTAGAACATTTTTATCCAAAAAAATATCTGAAATCTAGTCTTATAACAAGGAAAAAACAGCATTTAATAACAGTTTGAGAATTTCTCACAGAAACCAACGGTGTGTTACTATTTACTGGCCCCTTAAACGCGAAAGCATTCATTCTTAAAGGTTATTGTATGCCCTTTCTTAATGTCATGGAAAATACGGTGTGCCAGAATTGCAATGCAGTTAATTTTTGCAAGTAGTTTAACTTTTCGCCACTGACAAATTTACAGAATTGGGTCCAAATCGCCTTTCTCAGTGTATATCGACTGAAAAAAATCCTTATTTAGATTTAAATCTCTATATTTTGATATCAAACTTTGGCTTAGGTTGTGATATTTAGGACAAAATAGATTTTGGTCTACTTCTGTGGAAGAAACAATATTTATATATAAAAGTATTTTTAGAGTCTGAGTCTTTCATTCATAACTTTTGTACTGCTTTTGTATTAAGTGTTTTTCAATTTCTTATTTAAATTTATTCAAACTTCAACATTTTCTATCGCTACATTTGTTACATTTCCTTTAGGCTTTCTTCGCCAAATGTGCGAGAGCCTGAATCAAACGCGGGACATATTTTCAGACTGAAAAATATCTCAATACTCCCGAAAATTTATTAAGTTAAAATTCATACACATGTTTATAATATAGAGTTTTTAAAATTTCAAAATATTTCATGATTTTTCCTTTTAACATGCAAAGGGATAGCTCTTAAACACATTTTATACCACAAAAAATTGTTAACATGTTTAATAATGAGTAGTATGATAAAATATGCTGCCCTTTATGGAAGAGCGAGGCCAGAATATAATATTAATGTTGGAATACTTTTAAATCTGAAAGAATATTCTAAATTCGAGTTCTATTTCTTAACATTAAGTGAAGACAAACTTGATAAAAAATAAAAGTAAAAACATTTACAAAAAAAAATTCAAAAATATTTTTTTCAAACTAGGTTGAAAGTAGCCATTTCGAATTATTGATGATTTTAACCCTTACAGGATAATGGAATCACTGATGAAGTGTTAAAAAAGAATGACGTAAGAGTGAATATTTTACGAATAGGTTACATGAGTGTTTCCTTTAAATTTAAAAAAAAAGTTCTACTAAAGCATCTTTGATCATTAATTTACAAATAAAAAAATTATCGTTAAATTATTGATTAGAAAATAGTTTTATATAATTTATGTATTGAAAATATTTGTTTCCTTAAATTTTTTGTTCAGCAAAAAAATAAATAAATAAATAAATGAAATGTACGAAAAAAAATTTCAAAAATATTTGTAAAGTCAACTTTAAGCATTTATTTAATTTCCAAAGATATTTAACAAATAGCGTGACTTCTAACATGAAAAAAAGGAAGGCATTTGGATTTAATAATGAGAAAGAACTTAACAAGAAACTTAACATATGAAACACCGAGAAAAATAGCGACTTAAAAGTATTAAGAATTCTAAACCACAGGTTAATACCATCAGAGTTAAGTACATAAAGGTGAGGGCTTGAGAGTTAACTCCCGTAGATAGACACATTGTTGTATTTTATCTTAAAGATTACGTCTCAACGATTTCACATCTGCATGTGTTTTAAAAAAATCTCCTCTTAAAAGAACTCTGAATTTTACTATTACTAACTAAAGCTTTTCTACCTGTACTAATGCATAGTAGCCAAAAAGGAGAAAAATGAACGAACCGCAGCAAACTAAAAGGAAAAAATTGGTAGAAAAAGATTGGAAAGAATAATGAATTGAATTAAAAGTACAATTAAAAAATATAAATGACACACCGAAAAATCCGGAGTCTAACGCGCATCTATATTTTCAAGGTGCGGCTTTTTAATTTCTAGGTATATATTCGCCTATATAATGCGCACCCCCACCCCTTTTTTTTACAAAAAGCCTGAAATGTACGTATGTAAAGCTCTTACGTTTTAAAGTCATTTATTCGTGGTATTTTAGGCTTTTGAAAAAAAAAATAGTGTACTTCTAGAACTACAACCTTTTAAGTCAAGAGGAATGTCATTTTTTAAAAAAAAAACTGTATTTCGAAATACGTGGGGGTCTAATTTTTTTTCTGTGCTTATTTCTTTTTAAATCTCGCATTTTTATAGCCGGCGTATAACGCACACCCATAAATATCGATCTTATTTTATGTGTTAAAAATGCACGTTATACGCCGGAGTTTACGGAAAGTAAAATAAAATAAAACCTATATGTGAGCAAAAGGATTATAAAATCTACGCAAGGACCAATCGAAAACTCTTTTTCAAAATTTCTATCATATTTTGTGAATAGGTTACTTTAAGTTTCGTAAAAAATTTTTACAAAGTAGAAAAAAAAAGATGCGTTTACATCTATAAACTTTACTTCATAAATAAAGACATTATTGTTTGTCAGAACGAGCCATCGCTTCATTGTGAAACATTCACAATTCCCAGAATGCTGAATCTATTAGCTCTTTCAGGAACGTCAAAGCTATCAATGCTTTCTGGAGGAGCTGCTTAGAAAGTTTCTATCCTTTCATTTGCATTTTTATTTATGATACAGTACAGTAAAGATTTGATTGACACTAAACTGTTTCTGCATTCTTTATCCTTTTCACTCTTCTATATAATTTCAGCAACCTAAAACATTAATCAAAAGTTGAAGTCGGTAATATTCGATTATCTTATAAAGTTATATATTATTGCTTAAATAAACTACTATACATCTTACTTTCGTGCCTGTTATTTATTTATCTTATTTCCTATTCACTTGTTATCGTCGCACATTCCTGTACATTTAAAGCAACAATGTATTTGTTAAAACTGTGTTCACATAATATCTGAAAATATATTTTTCGTTTTATCGATAAATATTTGTAATAACAGAATAATTAATCTCCTAATTAACTGCTTAGATGGTGCTAAACCTTTGTGGCGCACGTTGTTTATACCTAAAAAAAAAAACTCAATAGAGTCGTTTTTGATTTTGGTGATGTTGAAAAATACTAGTTTTTTTAGTCTGCACTGTACTAAATATTACTTTCTCCCATTTTGTGATATTAAACGGGATTTTTTCCTCGATTTTTTATCCTTATAAAATTTGTTCAGTGCCAGCAAGAATAATTTATATAAACACTGTAAATGTAATACATTCTGAAAGTAATAGAATTATAGCATATATTATAAAATAGCTTCAAATATTAAGTTGGCCGCCCATCCGGTATAGTGGTCAGTGAAGCTGACTGCGGTGCCGTAGGGACTGGGCTCGAATCCCGGAGAAGGTATGGATGTTTGTGTTGTAATCCTTTCTCTTCTGTCTGTGTTGTATGCCCCCGTGTTATACATTGCGTGGTGCACGGGCTTTATAAATGTTAAATATATATATATATATATAAAGTTGAGTAATGAAAGCATGTCTTAAAATAATTGCATAATGGAATCTTTTACCCAACTAAGAACTAATAAGTTGGTTCATATTACTTAAAGGAAACAGTTTGGCACCATTCTGTAATATAAAACATTGCAGGATATATACATAAATGCGTGAAAAAATCATCATAGTGCAGGGAGGGCGAACCAATGGCACGTGTGCCATTGCTGGCACGCGACACAATATTTTGGGCACGCCACCGATCAAAACGGTTATGCATTTAAATTCAAAATAACAAAGTTCAATATGAAGTATTACGAACAAACGTGAGAGATCGGTTGTAGTTTTCAGAGAGATTTTCTCAGTTCTGAGAATTATTGGAGACTCTCAACTTTTTTACGCGCGTACCCTGATATGACTACATTTAATAATTTGAACTTATCCCAATTCGATTGGTTGGAAATTGAAAATTTGAAATGCAACTGATTGTGATTTCCAGTTTAATTCAATATAGACTCAAAAATTTGTTGAAAAACGGAGAAAGTTGGAAGTGTTTGAAACAGAAATATTAACAATCAATATGAGTAAAAAGGCTAGTCATGAAATTTTGGAAATATGGAATCCGTTTCCAGACACATTTAACAGTTCGAAGAAGCTGGAACTGCTATCTTAACCATATTTTCATCTACTTACACCTGTGAGTCATTATTTTCAGAGATGAATAACATTAAAGATTCGTTAAGAAACCGTTTGGCAAATGACACAAATTCCGCATGCATTCTGCTAAAAGTAACATCTTACAATCCTAATATAAGTTATTTTTCATCTAGACTGAGCAGCACACACCAATATTACTTTAATTTGAATTACACGTATAACTAAATCATTTATTACTATGAAGTACAAAATGTAGTTTTACGTAGTAAATATAGATTTTGGAGTTGTTAGTGTGTTTAGTTTTATTATTTTCCCCATAATCACAAGTCAACGTTATTTGAGGGTACGTCTATACCTCATTAAATATTTCTTTAGAAAAAATGGCATGTTGATCTATAAAGGTTCGCCACCCCTGTCACAGTGCATAAAAGTCTATACATAAATCAGAAATTACGAGATTGAATTACAAATTGTTTTAATGAGAAGTATGTGGTCCCCACTTACACTTATAAGGCTTTCACAACGAGAACTCATCCTGTACATTAAACAGTGTATGAGTCTTTGGGGCAATCAGTTCCCTCCCTCCACCAATTCTGTTTTCTGCCCCTGGATGCTTCTGAAAGAAGGAAGAAGCGGTGTATCACCCTCCCAAAAGAATCTCAAATCTGCTGCCTAGGGTTATGGTTCGGAAACCTGGATGACAAATCCTTTTGGTGAATATTTGCCTTTTACAGAAATTCTTTGGCTAGGAAATCTATTTCCAAATGTACATTGTCGCCTATAAAAATGAAATCAGGGCTAACTACACCCCATAAAAATGAACACAAGACACGAAAAATTTCAGCTCTAGTTCATAGTTCACAGGAACCTCACGGCCTTTGTCAAAGGAATGAAGATCTGTGCCGTCCAAAATGAGGCTACCAGGGTATCGAGTGTTCATGCATCAACTTAGATGCTAGATATGTACTGGATCCCCGGTTCCCTCTAGATCAGTCAACCTTTTTTGCCATCTGGCCACATACATATGGCAACTACTTCACGCGGGCTGCAACATGAAGTTTAATGTAAGGGGAGGGACGCTAAAATGCAGAAAATTGAACAAAATATTAAAATTCATTACTCTGGATTTTATTTTAGAACTATATTATACTACTGTTATTAGTGGTATGGTGACGAGTAAAATTATATATTTTTAAATATCTCATTTTCATGTCAATCAAAGAAGTTGTTGATCCGTGTTTGTTTTTCTCCAAGGAAATAGTCAAGATTTCAATCGTCTTGAAACAACATATATTCTTTAGATATTTTTCGCTAGGTTAATTAAAAATTGGTTTCACTCAAAATATGATCGCTACTGCACTGTATGATCTGTTATCACTAACCGTTACAATTACAAAAAGAAGAAAGTTATCTCCCAATTCTTACCAGCACAAAATCGAAAGTAAAATTGATATATTTGATTGCTTCATCGATAGAACTTCTCGCTAAATTTTTAATGCACTTTTCTTAAATAATTGAATTTCTTAGTGCAATGGACCCTGACCGGACCACTGAAAAGGGTCCGGTGGGCCATAGGTTGAGAATGGCTGCTCTAGGTGAAAAAACGTCGATTGACTTTAATTGATATGATTTTAATATTCATCGCACTTTGAAGAAACTTGAAGGCTATTGGCAACGGCTCTCATAATTTTGAATCATGGCCAAGTGATGGGATGGATAACTGAGCAGGTACCTCTTTTCCAACTTCTTCACCACACCAATGGGAGGACCTTTAACCTTCACAAATTAAACAGACAACGCCCTTTACCCCGGATGGTCTTTGAAAATGCGTCAAATTTCAGTATTGAAGCTAAATCGGGACTTATTTGTAAAAACAGAATGGTTACTTAAAAGTCTGACTAGCTAGTTTTCCAGAGTCAGTGGTATATACAAGGATGGGACTCTGTGGTTCAACCTTTCTCGCGTAGAACAGCAGATTTTAAATTTTTACCACAGAGGAACCATTAGGTCTTCTCGTCTACATGTGTTTTAGAATGTATGCCCTCCTTGCCCCATGATGGAGGTCTTTGTGCGCAATTGTACACGTACTCGTAAGAATTTCTTCGAATCGAACCCGAAAAAACATTTTGAGTAGTCGAATTGATACAAAGTACCAAAAATAACCACATACTCAATAATCAACCGAGCCGAACCTAAATTAGTCAAATAATTTATTTAATTATTTGGGTCCACTCGGTGGCTGTAAGGTAGTGTGTCCACCTCGTAAGCCCAAGGTTGTGGATTCAATCCCGGTTGGAGTCGATATATTTTCTGGATGCGAAAATCGTAGGCACGCATATCATATGATTATGTGGCAAGAGTAGAAGATCCCCAGAGAATCAATTTGGCTTTGGTACTCTTGTAAGAATTAAATCAAGGCAATATTTAATATCCAAGGAGTGTTTGAATTTAATAAAAATTCAAACGCCACAATTTGGTAGCGGGAGCCATCACTAGATGGTGCCACTAATGATATGGCTATCCCTCTTGGGAACTTTCCGTGTCTGTGCAAATAGCTTAGCTGCCAAAATACTGCCCATTTGAAATAAACAAGCAATTAATTTATTCGGCTAACTTAAGTATGAGGGGAAGATCAATTAAGCTATCGAATTCTAAATAATTAAAATGCACTTATCTGTAAGAACCAATCGTATTTTAGTTCTTCTGTACTGAATCTTTAATGGACTCATGATGTTTCTGACTGTAACAGAAGAATTAGATCTAAACGAAAACAAGGTCGTGGTACCCTAGTGGTGAATGTATCGGATCGTGGTTGGGTCATGTCATGAGTTCAAGCCCGGTACAACGAAAGACCCACCGTGCAGGGGAGCGATGCACGTTAAATCTGTCGAGAGCTGAAACATCCCCCCCCCGTTGGTGTGGTAGTTAGGAGAGGTGGTCGAGCTTAGGTGTCGTACTCGTAACCTGGCCATGGTTCAAAATTACGAAGTCCGTCACCCAAAACCCTCATGTAGCTGAATAGTCTTAAGTTAATATTCTTTTACTCACTCACTCGCTAAACCAAAAGGAAACCAGGATGGACGGTTTCACTAAGAGAGATTTAGTTTATATATAACAGCAGATAAAATAACTATTAAAACTCACAAGTGTAAATGTCACATTTAACTCTCTTTATATAGCCAACCTCATATCTCACTTTGTACACTGTAACTCATTTACATATCCTACTATACTATAAGAGAGAGGCCGTGGTTTCCACTATAAAAGACCGAGGTAGTTTTGTGGTCACGGTCATGGATTCATGGCCGGCGTATCATGAGTTCGAGTCCTAGTGCCATTGAAGACATGCTGGGTAGAGAGTCTGATGCACTCACGTGTCGTCCTCGTCCCTTGACCGTGGTACAAATATACGAGGTTCGTGGCGAACATCCCTCTTGTTTTATAATGCGACGTTCATAAGTACTCTTTAACACTCATTCAATGGTAAAAAAGTGACGATAAAACCTTCGACAAAACTTTAAAGTAAACAATCCAAGTTGTTTTGAGACAGAGAGAACAGTTCGTGAGATAACCCATCACATAATATCTCACTAGTCCCTGATCTAATGTCCACGTTTTCTGCAACATGCTTAACGAGTTCTATGCGCATAAATGAAAATACATACACAACCTCTCCCATATAGCTCTCTTGAAATAGACTTGGATTTCTATGGCTTACATGAATTTCACGTGACTGCTAAGAAGTTGTTGCATTTCTGCTACGTCTCGTGTATTGGACTAACACTGATTTTTATCGATTATCGTGGCTCTTGAACTGGCCAAGGCAAGTTCTATTTGTCTCATTAAGCTGTCCCCATAAATAGCTTAGAACAAACACTAGGTGTAATTATTATCTCTAAAAATTTGAATACGAGAAAAACCTCATAATGATTCCCTACAATACGCTATTCTTCATTATACAAATATTAGTATTTACTTACTCTTTGCTTTATAAAAAATTTTACTAAACATTTAAAAATAAGAAAGAAAGCTACTGCGGGATGCAAATGTAAATTGTATGTCAAATATACAGAACACGCATCTCTATGCATACGTAATCTACACTAAAAATTTTCATCTTCGTTTGGGAGCCTTATTTTTTCTCTTTTTTTTTAATAGTCGTTTTGTTCATTTCAAGACATTTGACTATATAGGTTAATTCTCCTAATTTTGTACATCAGTGTGGTATTACTGTAAAAGACAAAGAAAGCATGAGTATTCATAGTACTATGTCTTCGATACACAAAGTATTTTTTTTTTAGATTTATCATGAGTTTATTCTAAAGCAGAGGTTCTTTTGTGTGTGTTCTATCGATTGCTTTTCCACTATTAGGGCAAGAATCCCTTCTTAGATGAATTTCTCTCAAAGACCTCTTTAAACATGTATTATACAGGACTAATATAAATGAATCACTCGTTTTAAAAAGGCTGTGCTTTCAAAAGTATTACACGTATATGTAAGACAGGTAAATAAAAAAAGAACCACAAACTCTCTCTCCGTTTACGCTCATTGACAATATCTTTGCGTCAACATGCAGGAAACACTGGAGGACGAAGATTTCGCCCCCAAGTTGATATTCAACGAAGAAGCAATTATCCGAACGAACGAATTATCCGGGAATGTGAATCATCATAATGTGCCATTCGGTGGCATTTGTCAAAGGTGAATGTTTTCTATGCAGTGTAAGTAAAGATGTGAGGGCTATTTTCTTCACTGAGCAAACTGTGACCTGTAATGGTTGCAAGGATATGTTGTAGTTATTCACGCAATTTAATGTTGATTTCAGAGATTTTGTCTTCCAATAAGACGGAGCATCTCCTCATTAGCACATCCCAGCAGGGACGTCTTAAGGCAAGGGCCAACTGGGCCCGGGTCCAGGCCTCAGCCTCAGTGGGGTCCCCATCTCGTTCTCGCTGAGCCTTAATAAAATCATGGTTCGAATAATTTTAACGGTCAAATGTTATTTCTGGTTGTATTCTCCAAAAACTTTGAAATTTGAACGATGTGTCAACTGACAACAGTGGAAATCTGTATTTTTATGTGTTGACTGTCGTCCATGTATAGAATTAGGTCTACCACCATACACCATCATTACTCATTAAGTCAAAGAGCGACAGCCGGTCGAGCAGATTTGTACGACGGTAAGTCATATACGTTTGTTTCGCGTTACTGTTTGTACTACGTATTTGACAACTTATGCTATATATCTATTTTTAAGATTCATAGGTGAAGCCTACATTCGTGTAAAGACCCAGGGCCTCAACAAGTCTTAAAACGTCCCTGCATCCCTGTTCGTGACTACCTAAACGATGAACTTCAGTATCGCTAGATTGAAAGTATTTGTAAGAAGAAGCTAGCTTTTTGTTCTCCCGGCCTCCCAGATCCCCGATGGAACGCACCGTTACTTCTTCTTGTAGAAGTGCGTTAAGAACCTCTTGTTTACGTGCCTCTCCCTCTCCAGACACACAGCAATCCTTAGTCGAGGACCAGTGCTGCAGTGCAGACAATTGACATGACTGTGCTACAAAATATTTGGAATGAGCTCGATTACCATCCGGACGTGTGGCACATCACCAAAGGGATATATATTGAATAATTATAGAGGGTATATAAACTTGGCGAGTTTATGGTTCTTTTCATCTATCTTTCATTTGAGTATGTGTATTACTTTGGAAATTATTGCCTTTTCAAAATGAATGCATCATCCATGCCCTATGTAATTCGCAAATATGCACGAATAAAATTATAAGGAAAATTATTTAGTTTCATTTATTTATTGTTAATTAATATCGTACTTTGTAGTTGTGAAAGAGCTGCTGAGGATGAACCTCGTAATTGTAAACCTCTGTCAAGTAACGAGGACCACATCTCAGCTGGCACTCCATTCTCCGAACTTCCTCATCAACTCTGAGCCTCAACTGATTTAACATTCACCAGTTCATCTACTAAGCGAGTCTTAATGGCACCAATATTCTAACCCACGATTCGATATAATGAATATTTGCTACGAATTCGCGATCATGATTCTTCAGCTAACTTGACCCTGAATTAATTGGGTGCTCAAAGGAAAAGTAACCTAAAAAATAGGATACAGAGAAATGTGGATTATTTGTTTGCATAATATATATGATTGTATGTGCATAACAATGCATGAGTAATAATAAATAAAAATTAATACTCTAATTTGTAGCAAAATTTAAAATCAAAGACTGGGCAAGTTCTTTCAAATAAAATAATATGTAGCACTGTTATTTAAGGTATATTAGTATGAAGACTAATGTTTATATTGAGCACTACTTTTTTGAGGTATTTTTGATGGCTGATAACTATCACTGTAATTTATTGTATATACATCTAAGAACAAATGTCAAATTTAAGTAGTTATAAATGAAAATCGAAAGTGAGTTAAATTTTTAACTAGTTTACTCATTTTCTGAAACAAAACCCCAACCCTAAAATTCCTACACTTTTTGGTAAGCGTAAATTAATAATTGCTTGACTAACGATTTTAAGTTGCTGAGGCTGAGTTATTTCCAAATCAGAATACATAAGATTAAGAGTCTTAGAAAAAGTTGTTTACATCCTTATTATATCTGATAGCATTTCTTGAAAGCAAAAAAAAAAAAAAAAAAATTAATCAGCGCAGGTTATTCAATAACATACATCCTAATGTCACCCTCCATTTCAAGATGTTCCCTATTTACAAGTTAAATCGAAGCATGCCTAGAACTATTGATTCTCGTTTACATATTCCCTATACATAGATCTATAAAAAAATTTTAATTAGCTCTTGTATTGCTAATTTTCTAAGCACTCATTTCATTCAGAAGGCTAAACGCGAACCTATTCTTTTATCTGATTGTTTAAATATTTCAAACTGTTCTTGAAATTTTTTTTTTTAAAAAAAATTCAACATATATTTGTTATATGTTTGTATCAATTCTGAAATTCTAAATATAGCACTGAGTCAATTAATAAATTAATTTTGGTGCTAAAAACCGCATTCAGAAACGAAAAACTCCAAACTTAAACTATTGAAAACGAAAATAATAATGCTACAGTAAAAAAATGTGGTTCAATGATTTTATACTTTCCAATAATATCAATTTTTCTACTATTGTCATTCTTAATTTATTAATTTATAAATGATTATGCAGCAAATGCATAGCTAACTGATATTTCAAATTAGAATGGAATAAACAATAATTGAAGAATCATTTGATTCAAAATATAAACATGAATAGTATTACCTTCGATCTAAACACGTTTAAAATGTGTTAAAAATGGAATTTCTTGTTAAGAATGGCACACTTAACATATTCCTATTCCTATTGAAATAAACTGAATGACAAAATTACAAAAAATATAGTTATTATTCTTCTCAACGAAAAATTAAATATAAATATTTAGTTAAATTTAAAATATTTCAATATTTTTTTAAGTTTTATACTATGGAAAAATCTCTAGATCACACCTTGTATCTTAGGAAACTTAGTAAAAACAAAGAAAATAATCTCTGTTTATCAGCGTAGACATTGTTTGAAACTTTATTTAAATCCAGGGCTCCGTAGGACAGTAATTAAATTTAACAAAATTCATTAATTCTTGGTGGCTCTTCAAAACATTTCTCGCGATTATTCTAGCCAAACTCACTTTTATTCCAGTTAAGAAATTGATCTAAAATAATGATCATAAATACAAGAACATTTTCCTTCCAGGCATGGCGGTAAAATAAAAACTTGTGAAGGAAGTTTGAAGAGATATATTGTAACCCTTAGTCTGAAAGTTGGCGAAGCAAGTTTAAGATTTGTATTTCTAAATGAAGAACTTATTTTAGTTTTAAGAATAGGGGAAAGTAAGTAACACATAGAATGCAAATTTAAATCGATTTTTATTTAAAAAACTATAATCTTTTGTATCGGTAGAGAAATTAAAAATAATTTCTGTGTAAACGTTAAAAACATTTGAAAAATATCTTTTTCGTTGCAAAAACTCAAATTTCTGCTTTAAAACTTGTTTCTGTTGTTGTCTATTATTTAAGCTTTTTATTTTTTATATCTATAAAATTAAAATATTGGAATTTTTTTTTATTATCATGGAAAGCAAGAATCTATTGTGGTGTGAGCACTCTTTATATTATAAAGTGCTCCTGAATCCTGAAAAGAACAAGAACAAAAGGCATAATGTGTATATATATACATATATATATATAGAGAGAGAGAGAGAG
>BMAO01034660.1:0-135779 GCA_019973975.1 Trichonephila clavata
TTTTTTAAAAAAAGGAACAAGTGAATTGTTATTTGTTTAGATAATTGCTTAACTGTAAAACTGTATGATTTTATTAATTAAGTTATTTTATAAATAGTTAATTAATTCTCAAGAAAGGGAGTAATTCTGTGTATCAAAATATAATTATCTAAATAAAAAAATACGTACGAAGTTTATCCATTTTAAATGAATTGCATAATATGCATAAGAATGAGTATTTTTTCTTGAAAGGGTAATAAAAAATTACAAGGATTTCCATTAAAATGTGTATATATACTTTAGAAACTAATAAATGTAAAAGCGGAAACAAATCCCAAATGCAACTCTTAAAGTAAAATATTACCATAATTGTGTGTGTGAAATTTTGCTCCCGCTTCGAAACGTATTGTAACAACATTTTAAAAAGTGTAAAAATACTGCTGTTTTTTTTTTCCTTCTGAATATGTTAATCTTGCAGGAAAAGAATAATATTGCTCTTCAAAGGTCAAAATGAGTGCAAAAATCTTCCTATAGTCCATTGGAAATTATCTGCATACCTTTTCAAATACTAAAATATTCATCTTTAAAATTAAAATTAATAAATTATTCTATTTTAATCCACATGTAACTCTTAATTGAAGCTATGCTCAATATCACATCACTATCTGAATCTTACTTATGATATTTTCCATAACATTCTTCATATGAATGATGCATTTATAAAATATTCATATAATTGTAAGGATGGTATAAATGATTCATTAAAAGTAATGCAAACAAAGCATTGATTATAACTAACTTTTGGTTTCTTATGAACTTTAAGTACAACATAGATTGTGTATTGCGAATATATAGCAAATTTAATAATTCTATATCATTATATAAAAATGGAGAAAGCAAATTAACTCTTCAACCCTTCTTTTCTGGATTTTTTTATTTCTTGGTAATGAAGTTTTATTCAAAGGATTTTTCACAACATGCTTTTTAATCAAAAATTAATTTTGATATTATTATTTTGAGATCTTTAAGAGATAAAAATGATCCAGTAAGTTAAACAAAGTATAAAAGTATAAATTTCTGTGTTTCAAAAATATAGTGAACTATTAAATTTGCCTTTTTTAATGCAGTCGCAAATGAAATGTTTGTAAACAAGAACGCAATGTAAGTTTAAAATAATATTGTTCTCGTTCTTACAAACTGCCTCACCAAACTGAGAAAAAGACAAATTAAAAAACTGTTCTTTGAGACTTATATAATAAAAGCAAAATTATTTAAACACACATGCATGCAGATTACATTTGTGAAATAAGGATGTAATCAAATACTAATAAATTTTTCATTTAGATATATATAATAACTTCTACGGTTCAAAGAAATCTTCCATATTTAAAAAAAAAAAAACATTTTGGAATGCAATGCTTTTCAAGTTATATTAAATAAAATTAATTCTTCAGATACGCTGAATAATGCAATTTCGTAGTTTAATAGGCATGGCTTACTTCAACATACAGCACACACACACAAACACACACAAAAAACCTGATATATTTTTAAACTGAGAAGTAAATATTGTAGATTTCAAAAGGAAATTGTGAACTTATTTTCTAAGAAATATCTTCGTTTGCTAGGGTGTTTGTATAACCACGATGTATATTTTTACTTGATATTTTTATAGCTTGGATTTTCTGGATGCGGACATTGTAGGCACACATGTCGTATGATTATGCGGCATATAATAGATCCCTTAAGTATCAGTTTGACTCTGGTACTATCAGCAAAATTAAATCATAGCAATAGTTTATGTGTGTGTGTGCACTCGACCAGAATTTAAGTTAAAAAATTAATTCTAGAGCCACAACTAGACGGTGTCACGATAAAATGGTTTTCATATTTGGGGAATTGCATTGTCTGCAAAGACATGGTTACCAAGATGTAGCCCATTAGGAAGGATAAATCCGTATATATTTCTAAACAGAGAAGAAAGTATTACATACTTCAAAAGGAAATTGTTAACTTGTCGCTTACATTGCTTATAATTTAGGGTATTATCTAATTTATGTATAATCTAATACGGCTTTGGTGTGTAGTAAAAAAAATATATATTTTGCTTTATTTCTATCTATCCTTGTCTATAACATCTTTACTCAGAAAACTTTTGGTGAAATATTTAATTTATAATAAATATGCTGATTCTACCTTCTTTTAGCATTATTCGGGAAATCTTTCAACTTTCTTTTATAAGCTGATCTTTTCCGAGATCCTATGATTGATTCTCTCATTGTACTAATAAAATAAATATTGTTTTATAAAACAAAATTAGCTGAATATTAAAATTCATATTTGTAGTTTCATTATTCATATTCATTAAATTAATTCTTCCAGTAAAATGTTAACTTTTAAAGCGACTGAGATAATTTGATAAAGTTTCCAAACAATTCTCCATTGTCAAATGACTGTAAAAACGTCCAATACAACCATCACAAAATAATAATTGGTTTGAAAATATGTCACTGTAAAGTAAATGGCTAAATTAAACTCGAAAATTAGGTACCGAACTTTTAATAAAATATTTCTAAATTATAATATGAAATTTAATATCTTGCATGGAAATTAAATTTTCCTAAAAGTTGATTTTTTATTTTACTTAACTCACTTTTTGATGTTTCAAAGAAATTATTATAATGCACTATGTATCCTCCCTCCTAATAATTCTCTAAGAAACTTCATATTTTAAGGTCAATTTAGTTGATCTTTTAGAAAGCTTTGGAGCAGTAGTACAGTAGAATGAGTTCTAAATTTTACTGAATATATAAGGCTTAGAGTAAGGCATCCTCTCTTGACTTCTACATTCAAGGCATCAAATTATATTTTAAATTGTGGTAGCAGGAACCAAATACTCTAGAGATTACACAGCCAGAGGAAATCCATAATGTTTCTAACTGTGCTAAGAGTTTGCTTCCGCTAACTTTCACTTTTAGAGTTCTAAAGTAGATTTCACGCTCGAAAATCGGTCCCAATTTGCATAGATGGCTCCAAAGTTCTTCTCGTAAAATTCCAAAATCCTCAAATTCCTCAGAACCCTTGATTTGATGACTTTCCAGGGCAATTAGCACTTCCTAGGATTATCCAAGTTGCCGGAAGCCTGCTGTGGAGATTATTGCCCGGTGGAGATTTTCAATTGCACCTTTAGGGTTATGTACTGTGTAATTTAATGCCCGCTGACTGGCCAGAGGTACAATTTAATTAATGCAGTCCGGAAAACTCTCTACACCAGCATGGTTCCGGAGTAATGGTTTAATAAAACATGCGGAGACGTTAGCCAAGGATTTGATGATGAATCATTTTTCGAATTGATGTATGTAAACAAGAAGCATTGGGCTAATATATATATGTAATACACCTTAGCGTCAGTTATAATTAAATAATAATATATATTTTTTTAAATTTCCATTTTGTATTCAAACTGAATTTAATTCAGAAATTTTTCTCAGGTATTAAATTCAATAGAAGTCTCACAAAAAGTAAAATTATATGTATTTAATAAAAAATGTAATAAATTACACTAAGAGTAATAAATTGTTGAATTTGTTATTTGATATTGGAAAATTTCTCACATATATCGGTACATACTTTGTTTAAAAAAAAAACAAGCTTAGTGGACACAGTACGATTCAATTGAAAAAAATTGATCAAAAAATTGAATCCAATTTTTTTAGCCTAAATTATCTTTTATAAGCGTTTGTATACTCTCACAAAATTTGAAAGCTTTAAACTTTAAAAACGCAGAGTTGTGAACACTTTTACGTTCTTTTTTATTCCCATTCCAATGGCAAATCAAAACTTTAAACTGATTTATCTCAGAAAGATAAAATAACTAGTTTCCCTTCATTTAAAATACTAAGGTTTTTTTTGTTTAATATGCGTAATACTTGGAAATTTTTTCAATTGTTGCTAATCGTACATGGAACATAAGTTTGAACTCAATTTTCAATGAAAGCAATATTTATTTTTTAAAAAATAATTGAGTTTAGAATTTACATATTTTTTAAGAAATTTTCAATAAGCATTCATAAAAAAGAAGTATTGTACAAATACCAATCATGTTATCTCAAAATCCATACCAACTTCTGCTATACATAGTTTGATGTACTTGTAAATCAAATTTCAAATATGTACGTCAATTTTTGTTGGGAGTAGTAGCATTTTAAAATCACTTCATAAGTTTCTTCCCTTAAAAAATTAAATGCTCAACGTTTTATGAAATTTTGAGCTCAAAATCTGTTTTACATTATACATGAACATAGGAGGCAAAAAGAATTATGAAAATCATTGAATTAAAAAAAATATGTAAATCGTACCAGGCTTAAAATTATTTCATCTATCGAAGGTTTTTTTTATAGATTTATCAATGACACTTCGATTTTAATTCAATGCAATGTTATGAACTTTGTATAATGAGAGAGTAAGAAAAATAATTATCACTAAACAATAATCCCCCAAATAAAATTTTCTATATGATTTTTTAAGAAATCACTAATAAGGATATATTAAGAATCCTGTTTATGTTTCAAAGAGACTTCAATTATTCGAATCTAATCTGCACTTTTTTTTACCAATATTAATGTTAGTGAAAATTGGGTGCGGAGACGGAGGAAAATTAGTTGTATGTGGGAAATTGTGTTCCTAACCCTCTCAAGAAAAAAAAAGTGAAACATTTAAGACTGGTATAAAAAAAATCATTATTCGCATCATATTAGATCTCATTTCATGCTTTAAAAATTTCTTATAAATATCAGATATTGTTAACTCTTTTATACTAATTTCTTTCACAAAAGAATGTTGAGAATTTGGGGTGCAGTTTATATAGGATAGATGGTAGCTTAGATTCGAATAAATGTGGTATTTATCCAAGCCTTATCTAAAAAAAAATAACTCTGATATTATGTACAACATACAAAACATATATATGAAGCATTGTCACAATTTTTTTCATTTGATTTGGAGAATTAAAATAAGAATCAAATAATAAATAGCTTTATATAATGAAGATTGTTGACTCCCTTCTTAGGTTTATTTAAGAATAATAGAACGGAAATATATGGAGCACTACATTTCTTTATTTCTAGTGTCTCCGCAAGAAGTGAAAATCATCACTCCTAGAAGACCACTATCTTCCGGCGAAACCTTAGAGGTTGTGTGCCAGACATTCGGGTCCCGGCCGCCCGCCCGACTGTCCTGGTGGATAGGTCAGGAATCTCTTAACAGCATGGCGAAAGAAACAGTTTCCGGAGATGGCAATTCTACCGTGAGTCGTCTGCAGTTCCGTCCAACCAGTGAAGAGCACGGCAAGCTCTTAATCTGCAAAGCTCACAACCCAGAAACGCCGGACAGTGCCTTAGAAGATAAATGGGATTTGAATGTCTACTGTAAGTATCTTGAAACATCATTCCTCTGATAATTTAAGAGACGCTTTAGATTTGGGTCAGATTGGAATCCTTGATGACATTACCAGTCACGTCCGGAAGCATGTGAATTGTAATGGTATATTAGGAACGTCAAAGTCGGATGGCAAGGTCATCAATTCGGTTCCCAAGTAAAGCCGATATTTGGGAACATTAGTTCAATAAAGTGTGGTTAAATGGAGAAAGGAGGCGCCCAGATGACTGTGTAAAAGATCGAATTATTTCGATGATTGAGGTATAGAACCAAGCATTGTTTTGTCATAAATAATGCTGGATTGACATTGTCTGAAACAACATCAATTGGTAACCTACTTAATTATTCAAAATAATCGGTAAACTATATGTACTTAAAATGATGATTTACGTGAAATATATTTGTATAAAAGGAAAAAAAAATTACTTCATATAGTTAAACAATTAAAGAGAATAAGAGTATCGATAAATGATTGATTCATTTAAAAAGAAATATATATTAACCAATTTAATCATTACTTTAAATTAATTTTAACACTAAAGTGGTAAATTATTTTACCGAAAATGTTTCAAAAAAGGCACATTTTTTACTGTGTATAACTAAACACCATATTTAATAAAAATAGAAATTGGAAAAGCTTTATTTTAATTTTAAATTTTAAAGTTTCTACAACTTTTTTTTATTTTACAATTGAGGAACCCGAAAATCCCTTAATGTGAGCTTTCTGTATGCTATGAATAATTTTTCATGTCCCTTTTATGTTATTACTTTTTCAAATGATCTAGAGCTTTGTGTGTATGGGTGAAGCGGTTTGTGCGTTTGGGTTCCTCTGAAGAATAATACAAGTAATATAAGTAGACAATTCTACATCAATATCCAAATTTAATTCATCTTTTTCACAAAAAAGGTATTTTTGTTGTGTAAGTTATGTGTAAATCCTGAAGTCACCTGTCTGAAAGAAAAAACATTGTAAACAGTACAACACAAATTTTAAGGATCTAAATTTCTGTCTTCATCGAAGAATAATTCCCGTCTTTACTACAAGAAAAATGACGGAGGAAAAACAATTCCGTACCATAGGCAAACAGCGTAAATTTTTCAAAGCACTAGCACTAAATAATATCACCTTAATAATTAAAAGTACGCTCAAATCAAAGGAAGGAAGAAAATATCAGTTCCCGTAGAGCGTGCGAGCAAACCGGTTATGATCAACTTTCAGTAGCCAGTACGATGTACATAACAAACCGATTAAGGGTTTAAAGGAAGCTCCGTTGATATAAAAATCTGATATCTAAAGAAGACATCCCCAGACTATAAATAATGCGCTAATAATTGTTTATAGTTTATGGTTAATTGTTACATTTCATGCATTCTTCTGTTAACTTTCTTATTAACTTTTTTTAATGATTGAGTTGCTTAAAAAATGTATAAATTCATGAGAAATGAGCATTGTATTCCTTTATAAAAATGAAATATTTTGTTTTAATATTCGGCATTTTCTCCATCTATCGTATTACAAAGCGTTTTTCATTATTTCAATGAAGATACTTTCTTTTATAATCAATAGAAAGTAATAATTAAACAACGCTTTGTCAGATAAACCATCATCAATGACTTTCTGATTTATTTATGTTTGTGCGTATATTGTACGTGAACCTACAAATGAAATATATGTAAGTTTAAATAAATATCTTTAGAATTAGCTGCACGTCCATTATAGCACTATCTAACATTACTTTCAGTAAAAATACATCCTTTGAAAACTTCGCATCAAATTATCAAAATTACTTAGTACTTTTATCATCGTGATCTTGAATGATTCCAAAGTTTAATATTTCTTAACATATTTTAGTACTTTGTTTTCTTTTTGATTATTTGTAATACTTCAGATAAACGAGCAATTTTTAATACTCGCTTAATTTTTCGCATCTTCTGCCTAGATTTTTCAATGAGTAGCTGAAAATCAAATTATATTTTTTTTTAAGTTAGTGCTTCTCAAACTCCCAATACAGGTGACCCAATTTTCAATCATAATTTTCATTGCACCCCTCCCCCGTACAATAACAATGTATTAAATACAATAATGAAGTACTTAAGCACACAAGCTACAATACGACCCAGTGGTGTAACGTACACTCCCGCATCGCAGAAGATTCTAGGGGACCCAAAGCCTGCCTGACGCTACGTACGGCTTGGGGCCGAAATCCTGTCCTAGCAGGGAGCCTTAATATTTTCCGTTACTCCACTTATAAATAAAACCTTAATTACAAACTGTGCAAAAATTATCAAGATAAGTATTAAAGTTAGTATTTGTTACTTTTAAACAATAGATATTTTTAGCTAGTTACTTTTTAGTAATATGATAAGTATTATGTTACTTTTCCTTTCTAAATTTAAATTGGAATAGATTGCACTATTTTATTTTGTATCATGTCAGAATGCATTTTGTTTCACTTTTCCTTTCAGTAAATTAAAAAAATTTTAAAATATTTTATTTTTTTATTTTTGACTTTTCAATAAGTTCCCCACCCCCTTGTAGGGTTATCACGCCCAAACTAGGGAGAAGCACCCCACAGTTTGAGAATCACTGTTTCAAACTCATTATTGGTAAAGAGAAGGCAAAATTGAAAAAAAAAGTGCAGAAAAATAACATGCTATATTCTTAAACATTTAATTTTTACACGGTCTAATTCTAATGTGGGATTGCATTTATCTTTCCAGTTGCTCCTCAACTCTCCCTTGCTCTTGGTGCAAGCCAACAGTACGAACACATCCGAGAAGGAAGTGACGTATACTTTGACTGCAACATTCAGGCCAATCCACCTGTGACCAGTGTGACGTGGAAGCTTCATTCCAGATCGTTAGAGCACCAACCAGCTGCTGGAATCATTATCAGGAATCATTCGTTGCTCCTACAGAGTGTGGGTAGACGACATAGAGGAAAATATCGGTGTCTCGCCACCAATTCGGAAGGAGAGGGCATCAGTGAAGAAGCCGAACTAATGGTCCAATGTAAGTATGGTGTCATACAAAGTGAAACCTTGTAACAATTTTCAGAAAAGGGGGGAAAAACTCACTTTATCTCTAAATGGGAATTTCTACTACTTTATGTTATTCTTTTTGCTACTCAAGGCAATTCATCAAAGGTTCATTTTTTTCAGAAGTTTAAAATATCCTACGTTCACTACATTGTTTAAAAATTGCAATAAAATATTTATTTAAATATACTTATAGATTTTACGTTACTTGAAAGTAATGAGTTAACGCGTCTTGGAAAAAAATTCATGCCCCTTCATTGATGGATTCACTAGTAGTTGTACTAGTCAGGCGAAAAAATTCATTTAAGGATGAAAAGACAATGAAATAGTACATAAAATTTAAAAAATAATTCTAGAAGTAAATATAATTGCGTTTATTGATTGATTTTTGAAGAACTTTGCACTTAGAAACACCTTGATATTTATCAGCAATGGACTTTTTGAGGTCAAGTGAGGATGAGGGCTCCTAAACTGGCATCCTACTCTTCTAACTTACACACTGAGTCAACGTGCGTAACGAAAAAAATCGAAAGATAATAGCGTCAGATGATACCAAGAAGAAATTTCGAGATATCTGAATAGCTTATGACGTAGTCAAGCAAAATTTCTAGAACTTTCTCTTAGAAATGTGTATGCTTCAGATATAGTTATTTCATTACTATTATCTAAAAAAATGAAGAAAAAAATTATTTAAAAATACCTATATACTTGTATACATTACAAAGACTTTTATTTATTCAGAGAATATATATATGCTATCTCAAAAAATAAGTCAATGATCTTTAGAGGCCCTTGAATATTAATACAAATATTTTTTTAGACTAAATATATGAAATAAATTCCTGATGAATATTCCCATATGCAATTTCGTTACTCTATGAAAAAAATTAATGGAGTAAATGTGAGACAAAAATATTAAAATAAGAGACACAGATGTGATGCTCGCTAAAGATAGTGACGTCAAGATATATATATATATATATTCCTTAATCATTTTCAATGCAATCATGACTAATAAAAAAGAGTAAATAAATTATTAGTGTGATGTAGTAAAGAAATAACAAACCATATTACTGAGTTTATATTTAATATATGAGACTTTATTATATTAACAAAAACTAAAACACAACCCGTTTTTCTCTCACACACATGCACACTATTTATCACAGAAATCTATTGCAAAATTGAGCTTTTGATTTTATTTTTCTACTCATAGTTAAGCGGTAAATATGGTTTTAGTAGTGCTAAGAGAGAGATGATCAGTCTGCTAACGTATAAATAAATGAGTTATATGAATACAATTTTGGGAAAAACATTGTGCATTTAAGTATATTCTGTTGATATCAAAACTGAAAATGAGATAACAATAAAAACAAAGATGTTGAAAGTTAATTCTTTTAATAATTATTAATGCAAAATTTTGATTTTTTTTTACTTTATGTATACTGAATATATACTTTTAATGTAATCTGAGAAATTAAGGAAAAATACATCACAGCTAGCCTGAAAAAGTTGCATAGTTCAATAAATTTTTAAATCACATGTGATGTTATTGTTTATATATTTAAATTGAGTTTGTATCACCCAGTTAATAAATTATTTTTGAATGTGATAATAGTAAGTGTTTTTAGCATGTTTTTCACGTAGTGGAACAAAAGCGCTATTAGGACACAAATTTCGTCTTCGTTCCATATTTTGTCATACCTTTTTCTCAACCAATAAGCAACCAATTGACCTCGGGTTTAGGCATTTGGTCGCATTTGTGCCCTAGATAAGCCGAATCATATTTAAATATCCCCATAGTTTTCCCGAATTTTCCTACAAATTTTCCTGAATTTCGCTAGTTTACTTTTTTATAATGCTGATACAGATTTGTGTCATTATTTCTTTTCAGCTCAATAGTAGTAAATTTAGAGGAGTGGTACAGTACTACTTTCTGTCAATAAAAAGTTCATTAGTTGCATTATTGTAAAATACAACATGTGAAAAACGCGCTAAAATTACTTGGCCATGCCAATGATTGGTATCTTGTTTTGTTGTGTTGTTCATGCCACCTGTCTGACGGTGTCATATCGAGAGCTATGCAATTTAGTAAAGATATAGAGGTTCGCCTGTGTATTTTTAGTTGTGAATTTAAGAAACATTTTTTTTAAATTCTCATTATCAAAAAGAAACTCTAGTAATCTTGTAAAAATAATTATTAGCAATGTCTTTAATAACCTACGTTATTTCCTTTTATACAAGTCGTTCTAAAATAAAACACATATTTACTCCGCAGAAATTACGTATTTATGTGAAATATTTAGTTTTAAACTTCCAAAGTTTAATATATAACGGATTTCGATTACAGAAGCACGCTTATGAATTTTCGCAAATTCATTATTTCATACTTTCTAACTAATTATCAGGTAATCTTTAAATTCAACAGATAAGCTGGAAAACTTTTTTCATGATGAGCCAAACTACTTATAGACGGAATTATATGATTATTAGTAGATTTCCAATTTCACCGATTTTCTTGAGTAGTTTCATGCACGAGATACAATCTTTATCTTCATCTTTTAAGAAAAAAGAATGTTATTACGTACTGTTCTTCGACATTCTGTCAAAACAATAACTGATTATTTAAAAAAAAGATCCCATTTGATAAAGCCATTCTAATTTAAGAGTCCATTTGGCATACATGCGCATTTCATACCAGTTACTTAATCTTGCGCTTCAAAAAGCAAAAAGAGACTCTGAGATATAAACACACACGGAAAAAAAACATCTTCACAAAGTCTGTACAACTGTTAGGATATGCAGATGATTTAGACATAGAGAGAAAAATAAAACATCGATTGTTGAAGCGTTTTGTGAGCTTGAAGGGGCAGTAAAGAAAATGGGTTTAACTGTCAATGAAGAAAAACAAAGTCAATGGAAGTTTGTGACAGGAACATTAATCAAGGACAGCTGACAATAAAAAATTATATTTTTGAGGATGTCCATCAGTTCAAATATTTAAGTACAATTTTAAGTAACAAAATTGATATAATAATCGAAATTAAAAACAGAATCAACATAGCTAATAGATGCTACTATGGTTTAAAAATCAATTTAAATTAAAATTTATAAGCATGGAAAACACGTATAAGACCCATAGTCTTATGTGCAGTGGGTAGTGGACAGTGAGAATAAAAATATGAAGAAAACTTATTAAGATTTGAACGATAAATGTTGAGAGGAATTTTTGTAGCAGTGAAGGAAAATGGGTTTTAGAGAATACTTTCTAATTTCGAATTATGAAGGAAGTACAAAGAACCAAATTTAATTAAGTTTTTACAACTAAGAGGGCTTGACCATATATTCAGGAATGATGGCAATAACCCAATGAAGTAAATAACGGTTTTGAAACCAGATGGCAAGAGAAGAAAGACAGACCGCTCACGAGGAGGTTAGACAATATAGAAAAAATACTTGTGAAACATCTTTGTAAATAGATGGAAAACAATAGCAATAAACAGATCGAGATAGTTAAAACTGACTGAGACAGTCTTGGCCAGGAATCGGCTGTAGGGCTTATGAAGAATAAGATGCATTTTAATATACGAATACATGAGAAAATGTTTTCAAATTAAATCAAATTGATTAAAAATAATTCGTATAAATAAAATATGTTATAATTCCCTTACTTAATTTTTGAAGAATTGCTGGATAATAATCACATAATTAATAACATGAAATTTCTGAGAAGTTAGAAATCACGGAAAAGATTCAAAATATATTCTCTTGAATTTCACTGCCCCATAAATTTCTTAAATAAAAGTAATTTCTGAAATTACGTAAGATCTAAATAAAATAGAAAAACTTTGTAAATGTACAAAATTGGACTTTCGTAAATACTTTAAGTGCGTAGATAAGGATCAAAGATCTCCTACGTAATAGGCTTTTTTAAATTGTAATGCAAATCTTGCAATTAGTTCTCTGATAGTTTGTAATTCTAAGTTCAATTAGTGCAATCAAAGTTCATATAAGAACTATTAATTTTCAATATAATACAGTCCTTTATAAAACATAAAACAGATTTCGTATTTGAAAAGTCTTAATTATGTATGAACTTATTTTTCTTTTATTATAATAAATAATCTATAATAATAATACAAAGCATTTATTCTTAAATTTAGTGCATATTTACAATTATGTGACAACTTGTAGAGTATAATATATCTGCTGCATTATTCATTGTATATTAACTTTTGTTAAAAACTGTTTGAAGGGACATTGAAATAAAATTTCCCTATTTTAAGATACACTTATGTGTTAAGAACGATATTTGTAGTGAAACTCTCTTAATGAAATCAAATACACCTCACCTAAGATCTTCAAGATACTTAATGGCCAAAGTAGCCTAGTGTTAGTGATTATGAACTCATGGCTGTCGTTGTCGAGTTAAGAGTTAGAACACTGAGGCCACTTAAGACTCACCGTGTAGGGGGGGGGATGATTCTCATTAAATATTTCTTGTTTCAAAGCATTCACGTTGGCGTCGTGTGAAGTTGGGAGACAGAGGTTCCGGCACAGTTGTGGTCCGCGTCACTCGATCGTGATTGAAAATTACGAGGTACGTTGCCAGTAGTCTTTCTGTTGTTGTAAGTGTGACGTTGATAATAACTCTCTAATTTCATAACTTATACAAAAAAAAAGGAATTATTCTTCAATTACTTTATATTTAGTGCTGCACTTTCAGAGTTTCAAACTAAGAAGTATAAGTTTATGATTATTGTTGCATAATGTTTGTAATTATACATAAATATGCGTTAATAATACTATCAGAATACATGTTATGTGAGTGTACAAATTAACATTTATTTTTAATTTTATTTCTTAAAAACATTTTTCAAATTTGTTTAAGTGTTCTTTTTATTACATGTATGATGCGTTTAAATCAATTTATAAAATATTTCGCTATATAAGTGAAATGATAAAAAAATAGGTTAAAAGAACTACATTATTTTTCAAATGTGTCTCTCTATATATTTATGAGATAACTTATTTTATTCGTTTCAGTATACTGTTGAATGTGATTTAAACTTTAAATTTCGGAAATATTGTATATTCTCTGTTCAGGTTAAAAATGCTTTCTGGCATACAAAATCTTAGTGTTAATTCAACCTTAAGACATAACTAAGCTCTTCCCATTTCTCTCGCAATATGTGTTTCATAACCACACCGGATAACATATTACATATACTATATTTACCTTTCAAATATGAAAAACCATTATTCTTTATTACTCAGAGAGTCCTTTTAAATATAAAATGTCCACTGGTGACGACTAAAGCTATATTACTGGTCCTCTGGCGATATCAATCACTCGATATATGACCTAGTGACATTCTCTGGACACTTTACCTCAGGATAAGAACAATGAAAGAGGAGTAGATTTGATATAATCTTAAGCCCTAGAGGCTGTCACTGCTCTTCACGGATAAAGAGGAGGTGATGAAACTTGAAAGGGGCAACGTAATATTGTTATTAAAGCGAGAATATTAGATATCTGGTGCTTGATGATTTTAAGGGAAGAAGGTGAAATGCAAATTGACCAATATGCTTAAAATGAAATGTGTTCTAAGTAAATCGTTTTGCGGGAAATGTAAATTATGTTGTTTATGAACTTTTCACGTACAATCAATAATCATCAAATTGTTCCTGAATTTTGAAAGAAAGTAATTAAAATGTGTGTTTAAATATATTATTATATAAGTATGTATTTATTTAGCTCAAAATTAGCCACTCTCAGTTTAACAACAAAGATATTATTTTCATTAAAACTATTAAGACTCGTTTATTTTTGCTTTAAACCAGTGCTTCACAAACTTTCAACATTTGCGAACTAATTTCCAATCATAATTTTTATCGTGCCCCCATCCCCTCCAGACAATCAACATGTATAAAGTGCAATATTAATATACTTTGACGCTTAAGCTGCAATACGACTTTAATTATAAACCATACACATTATTAAGATACGTATTAAAATTTGAATACAATTTTGTATATGACAAGCCCATGTAAGTCACTAGTAATTATTAAAATTTTGTTATTAACTTAATATTGTTAAATTTTTTAGCAAATACATTATGTTGCACTGATTTATTTATATTAGATCAGTGGAAATGTGTTCGAATGTATTTTATTTTGCTTACTTTTAGTAAATTAGTAATACTTTTAAGTAATCTTCTGCTTTCTATATTTTCGATATGATCGTGTCCACCAAGTAGGGTTATCATGCCCCTCCCCTAGGTGGTGCGTCACACAGTTTTGTTCTAAAATCATCACAGGACATATTTTTTCAGTAATGTTATGTTAAAATATTTTTTTAAGATTGAGGGATTGATTTATAAAAAAGTTTCATTTAGCATGTTACCTAAAATTAGTTTGAGTTTTAAGACTATATTTTTAAAATAAAGAAAATGTCTGAAATCGAAACTGCAGGCTTTTTAAAATCAACTAGTCGCATAATTTTTTTCAGTTTATTTAAAGTAAAGTATTTTGTAAAATTTGTACACCACCTTTAGACAATCCCACGTTATCTGCAAAACCTTTCTTGTTGAGCTTCTTGCTTTGTGTTTGCGACTTGAAAATCCAGAAATCAGTTGATGGGGTAGCCAGAATCGAACATTTAATCGATTCTGAAGTATCACAAATCGTTTTTACTTATTTTCTAGAGAATTAAGGCATTGACAGTTTTCACAATCAATTACAAGAATGAATCCCTTCATTATAATTTTTTTTCTATAGTTTCAATTCAATTTCAAATAAATTATGCAATGTCTAGTAATTCCATATTTGTTTAATTCGTGTAACAATATGAAGCTTATAGATTATCTAAAAACATGCTAAACGGAATGCTTAGTTTAATTTGAATATTTAAATTAATAAATTGCTCAAATTATAAATATTAAACAGTTAAAGTTGAATATACATCCAACTGAAAGCTTAAAGTGGTCTGTATGGACCCAGATTTAAATACATTGAATATCAATCACATTTATAAAATGAATACATTACTATATAACTATGCCGAATTATTGAATTTCAGTTGATATATATCATTTCTCTACTAGACACACAGTTTAGAATGTTATTCAATTTAACCATTCGTGAAATTTAAATAATGGTACACTCAGAAGTTTCTACAATCTATCATAATAGCATGCACTCTTCAAATTAGATTTTCTTTTTGTAAACTGGTATGATTCCAAAATTAGTCATATTAGGCAAAATTCCATTAATATAATGGAATTCAAATGTATAGTTCAATGTTATGGAATTTAACAAACCGAATAATTTGAGTAACTACTCGTATTAGGGAGTCTCTAGCTCACCTACCTCCTGTAATATATAATATTTTTGTAACATTTGATAAGAATACAATGCGCTGTGTATAAAAATTGTTATCATTTATAGCAATGCAAATACTAAATGTCAAATAACAATATTGAAACATAATTACCACGAGAGTATTCATTTCTAAAGTCAATGAAACTGTCGTTTATTAGATTTTTTTAAAAATGCATATAATAAAATAATGTAAAATTAAATACAATCAGATTGCAGTTTACCGAACTTTTATTTAATAAACTTCTCGATTTAACGAATTTTTCTTTTCTTCTAATTAAAATAAAGATAAAAAACACATTTAACGAATAAAAAACCTCGAATTAACAAATTATTTCAACAACTGATTTTTTTTATTAATTAAGATTAGAGAATGTTTAATTTCTTTTCAAAGGACATATCCTTTTTTGTCCGACACTGAAAAAAAACTGTGTAAGCAGTAAATTTCAACAGGAAAGGATGTAGCTCATTATTAGACTTCATGGAATCTGATCATGAGTGTAATCTATCGCATGAGTTTTGGAATAGGACAGATAATTCCTTTCTTACCTCATTCAACTCCACAACGTAGGATATATCTAACATTTACAATTTGCTCTCTTAGTGAACTATATAAATAAAATTTACTATACGTATGATTTTGCAGAAACTTTTTATTGGTTTAACGGAGCCACGAATAGCAAGTGGGATGCAAAAACTCATAATGCAACTCTTATCAAAACCGTAAAATTTTCGGATACTTTACATTGTTTGGAAGTGAAAACAAGCTCATGCAGCAGAATGTAAATGACGCAGGATTTTCTGAATAATGCATAAATTCTGATACATAAATTCGAAAAAAAGCTCTTTTGAGTCAAGAATCAGAAAGATTATTAAACATATATTAGTCAGTATTTTAATATTCCCAATTAACTAGTGAGTAATAATTTGCTAATAGCCACTGAATAAAAAAGGGTGTAGTGTCTAATTATGAATATTTTTTGTGACTGTTTATTATGAAATTTTCAGAAGGCAAGTGAAAAAAAAAATTTTTTATGGACCCAATATTACGAATAACCTCAATTAACGAATAAATTCTCTGTCTTTACTTATGACCCTAAATCAGAATTTAGCAGGTTTTCAGAGATGATATTTAAAATTTAAGTAAAACAAGATAACTAAGGTGTCAAAGAGTCATTTACACATAGAGCCATTCTTCCTAAGACCCGCATACAAGTGCGCAAAAGGCTAGACGTCGTGATCAAGACAGTTGTGTTCCAATTAAAAAAAATTGTAAACATATTTGGATGAATCTTTACACGAAGAAACAATTCTATTCCTTCTAAAACTAAGAACTGTGGAAGATATTCTTATTTCTGTGGCTCAATGATAGAGCATCCATTGTCAAAATATCATAATGTTGGCAATTAAATTTCCAAATATCGTGAAAAAATGTTCCAACCACAATTTGATCTTTTTTCCTACCACTAAAAATTTCCAGTAAGAACTTTGTTCTGAAATTTCATGCTTACTTTAATAATTAAAATTATCTTTGACTGTCCCTGCGCATAAAAACCATTTCAACTCCTTCAGCAGGTCACAAAAATACAGAACGTGTTTTTGTCTCTTTTGTTAGAAGTTTATGTGAATTTCTTGCTCAAATTCAACAATACTCTCTTATTCAAGTGTGCAAATGAGCAAACGTTGCAGGAAATCCCTTAAATGGTGTGTTTTTAACTGCATCATTTCTACCAATAAATTAGACTTTTACTGCTTTAGAACTATTTTAATGCTCTCACAGATTGTTGATACACTTTGTCTAGAGGGAACAGTTTAATACAGAAATATTAATCTAATCAAATATTTAATTGTAGAGACAAATTAGGAAAATATTTTCAAAAGATAATTATTCAGGAAAAAGAGAACAGAAAAAAATATTTTTAGCAACTATAAATATTTTTAATAAATCATATAGCTCAGCGTTCCTCAAAATTTGGTGCATGCAAACCTAGGAGGACGTGAAAACTCTACGATGGGGAAGCGAGCATATTGAAAAGTCGTAAGAAAAGATTGTTTAAAAAAATATTAATTTACTGAAAGTAAACAAGCAAAACACATTCTGATATAATAAGAAATAAAACACACATTTAAACTGAAATGATAAACTTATAAATGTATCAGTACAGCACAATGTATTTTATAACTAATTTAACAGTACTATAAGAAAAAAGTTTAATAAATACCAGTGACCCCATGGCTTGTCATATATAAAACTATATACAAAAATTAACGTTTATCTTGATAATTTGTACGGTTTATAATTAATCCCTTAGCTGTCGATTAAATGTTACTCGATTATGTCTCCAATGCCACCGTCTTTCACGTAGGCGAGGGATGTGATGTATTGGGGGGGATATTGAATAAATAAGCAAATCCTCTGAAATAAGTTAATCCTTCTCAAACACTGTCAATGTAATTTTATTGCATTCCAAAGCCTTCAGAATAATTTTATGGGTAGCAGTGCACAGAAAAGATCGTACTTAGGAAAGACTTATATATACGTCCCCAGGGCAATTAACGCTTTAGGTGTGTGAGACGTTTATATACGCCAGTGGCAGTTAAAGGTTAAAGTTCTATTGTAGCTTTAATGTCAAAGTATAGTATTATTGAATTCAGTACATTGTTATTGTAGGGAAGGGAGGTGCGATGCAAATTATGATTGAATATTGAAGCTTAAATATTGAAAGTTAGAGAAATACTTATAAGCTAGAAGTGTGAAAAACCCACAACCATCAACAAAAAGAACCACACTCGGCCCATGAGCCATGGTTATCCGATCCCTGCTCTAAACGAAAAAAATATATAAAATTGCGTCGTTATATATATCCAAACTCAAATAAGAGATTAACAAAAAAAAATGCTTTAGAATTTTCTAAGCTATACATTTTTTTTTTAAGTTAACTTCATTGATCCCAGCAAAATTGTTGTATAAAATCAAAAATGAAAAAGAAGCAAAGAAAAAAATGAAGTATTTTTCTTTCAAAACTTTAGAGAGCTTAAAAATATGTTCTAGAATAACCTCAAGTCTCAGATTACAGCCTTCTTCATAAAAGAATACAAATTGCGAAATTTCAGACTTCATTTAAAGAAAAGGAAAGGAGCATATTTTATTCCTGAAGATAATAAAAAGAGACATGTTTAAAAAAGTATTCTTCCCTTGATTCTTCTTTTTTTATCCCTCTCCTCCCATCTAAAATTAAACCGAGTCGATTAGTCACTTTGATTAGAAAGCCCGTCACCAACTCACCTCGTTCTTTATCAATCAATATTTTCTCTTCCATCTCTCTAGCGGTGGTTGGTGGATGGACATTTTGGCACGAAGCCGAAAGTATTGGGAGTATTTATAGAAACAAGATTCAGACATAAAAAAATCAAGACCTCTCCTAAAGAGAAACAAAATAAATTTTCTCTGTATTTCAACTGAAATTCATAAATAATGCATTCTTCTATTCCAAAGTTCAAAGTACCTGGTGTAATGCGAAATCCTGAAATAAAGGCTCCCAGACGTAAGAATCGGAAGGAGTTTTTCTTTTTCTAAATCCTTTTTGTTTGGTTCATGGTTTGGCTAAAGTCAGTTTTCATTGGTTAGGTACTTTTTTATTGCCATTTCAAGGGGCTGCTGAGTGTTAAGTGCCTTTTAAAATAGCCCGAAAACCCTTGCATAAGAGAAACATGGAAACTAGTATCATTAATCTTCATGAGCAGCTCATTAAAACCTTTTATAACTACAAGTTAAAACCGTCGTTGCAGGTAGTTCTCGTTTGCTTAGTATGCTCAAAAGAAGGTATGCTGCTTAATGAACTCAAAATGCATTTTAAGTTGCTTGTAATTTTCTGTTAAAACTGTTGAGGCTTTAAGAAACTCTTTTTTTTCTCTCGTTATCTTGCATGCATAATGAATTTGAGTTATAATAATATTAATGTGTGGTTGCTATTTCAATAGCGTATTTGTTAAAAGGTTAGAGTTTAATGCTTGAAATTACGTTGAAGTTTTTTTCTTCTTTTTAAATTTGTTCATACTTGTGGATTTTAGCTTCATTTACTGACACTATTGTAGGACTACACATTTTGCTTTTGATGCTAGTAGTTAATAATAATAGCAATGAGATAACTCCGAATTTAAAGCCTTTTAAAGAAATCTGAATAGCGCATTTCATGATCTTGAATCCTTCCAGACCAAAATATCAAAGATACTATTGTTTATCACAATGGAAGATAAATGCTTAAAACATAAGTTACTAGCGTGCTGTGAAACATTAGTACTGAGCATTTAAATTATCTAAATGAAGCACATACTGTAAAATGAAATAATGTTACATCCATGGATAAACATTGTTTCAAGTGAATATATGTTAAAAATATGGACTTGCTTTTGAAATCAGTTTTAGAATATTAAATTCTTTAACTAGGATTTTTTTAAAAAATGCCTTGTTTCCTTTATTTTTTAAAACATTTTTTCACAAACCAAAAGGAAAAAAAATATGTACTTGTAAAATTATGTTTCGTAATTTTCACAAAGTGTGTTTGAAACATTGAAGTTTGTTTCTAAGGTTTTTGAATAATTTTGTTTCTGTATTTTAATATGCAAATTTGAAAGATTTTTACACTTTAAATGTCTAAAAATATCTTTAAAACATTTTGAAATTTTCAAAAATTATGCAAAAATTCATATAGGTTAGATGTTGTAATGAATAATCAAATAGATGTGTTGATACTTCGGAATATATGTTTTATTCAGATGTGTTTCTCTCTCTCTCTCTCTCTCCTTATTTTTTTCACAAAAGAGTAGACGATTCTTTTTTGTTTGATTTAATACTGTTTTAAAAATGTCAAATTTATTTAGCTATTGAATGGAAAATAATAATTTTCATGCAATCCATTCCATCACAATAAAATGGCGGACATGGAATACATTGAATTCTGTGAATTTGTACATGTACAATATTGTTTTTGAATAATTATCGAAAAGTTAAATGAAATATTCCATATAGTAAAATTTAAATAAATTGATTGTGCAATATGATTGTATTACAAAGAATATTTTGTTAAAGCATATACTCGTCTTTCGCTGCAAGTTTATAATTTTCTGTCCATATGTTAATTGTTTTCACAGTCATAAATTACCTTTATAAGACTAACGAATGAAAATGAGTCTACCTCATGAATTTTTGATAAACTCAGTCTGTACATTAGCTCAGATAGCATTTACATAATTGAATACAGGATTTAATTTCCTAAGCGTTAATGTATTTTGTTTAAGGTACCGTGCATAAATGAGTTTCTACTCTTTCTACGAATATTTAGGAATGTCACTTATTTAAATTTATTGCCTAGATGAGAAATATTTTTAATAAGATTAACTCATATATGTCACATGTGGAATTTATAAATCCTGCTTGTTTAAAACTTAAATATACTTATGTAACTTTAAAAGCAATTACATGGAATTTCGTAAAATGCACCAACAAAATGTTTAGTGAAGTATTTAATTCTTATGTATTTTAACCAATTAAAATAACATTATATAATGAAGCTGCAATTTGTGTTAAGAACATTTAACTCCTTAGGTCATTGGCATTATGAATGCATTAGATAAATTAAGGTAAACATTTATTTATAATTATGTATTGTTTTATTTTTAGAGATTCATTGCAATAAGTTTTCTGCAGGCAAATAGTCATTTTCTTGGACTTGGTATTAATAAATTTATTGTCAATCTATAGTCTGAAAGAAGACACAGTTAGAAGACATTTTACTTACTATCAGTATGAAAATATTTTAAAATATTTCACATATAGCTAAAAAGAGACACATACAATGTAATATTATTGGATCCCCTCAGAAAAGGAAAAAACACCGATAATTATATTAATGTGAAAATAAAGGAAATTTGAGGTAACATTTGAATCAGGAATTTTAATTTCTGAGATGAACACTTCAAAGGAAAATGGAGAGGTCGTGGTAGTGGTCAAGTTAACGATTTCGTGGACGGTGAATCATGAGTTCGAGCCCAGTAGCGCTGAAAACACGCCGTGTATAGAGACTAATGCTCGTTAAAACTTTTTTGACTCAATGCACTGCCTTTGGCATGGTGTGGTAGTTAGTAAAGGAAGGAAACCACGCAGAGTATGTGCTCTGCTCGTCACTTGACAATGGCTCAAAATTTAGGAGCCAAAAGCCCTAGAGTAGCTTAACAGTGCGACGTTAATATTCACTCACTCAAATATAAAAAATAAACTCCAATAAAAAAGATAAACTTACCGACTATATACTCATAAATTACCGGACTGATAAACACGAAGTTCAACACTTAAAGATAATTACTAAAAGACAGATCACATGAAAAATTATCTTCACAGTCACTTATACAACTTGTGGGCCTGAACCTGATGCGATTGAGTTCAGGGGGCTTAAAAAAGAACAACATATAATAATAATGTGTGTGTGTTGTTGTTAATGCCACCTGTCTGACGGTGTCAGATCACGAGGCCCACGAAATTGATTGTGGCAATGGGCTACGTGTACGCCTGTCATTAGCTTTTGAGCACCATCCAGCTTACAGTACAGTTTGGTTCTTATACGATAGATGGAGACACCACCTATCTCCACCTCCACAATTTAGACATAGAACTGGAGTTGAGGGAAATATTCTCTAACCCCTGCACCCGTAGCTTCTGCTGCGATCACCCACAAGACTTTTGGACCCACTGATTTAACGTGCACGTACTCCGTGTGTAGTCGGGGAGTATTTGGTGGTATCGGGCATCGAACCCAGGACTTCTAGTCTGGAGTCCGATGCCCTAATCACTAGACTACCCACGGCCCTTATTATTATGTACTATGACGAAGTTTACAATACAACTCTAATTATGAACCACACAAATTAACAGAATAGTATCAAATTTTATACATGGACAAATTCATGGAATGCACTAGTAAGTCTTAATTTGATATTGTTAAAATTATTATCAAATACTTTGTGCATTCTACTGCATTTATAAGTATGTTTTATTAATGTTAATGTGTCAAATGTATTTTGATTTGCTTCTTTTCTGTAAAAGATAATATTTTAAATAATCTTCAATTTTCGACATTTTTGCGACCTCTTTGGGTTGCCATGCCCCTCTGTGAGGACAGCCTCACAATTTGAGAAATGCTGCATTAACCTTTTCATTAATAATGCATTTAAAGTAATTTATAATCTTAAAAGCTCAAAATATTTTGAAAGCCTATGTAAGCAATTCAGATTGTTCTATGAATCCACATTCTCTTAAACTAACTACAATGAAATAAATAAAAAATTATTTTCAAGTACATCAAACATTTCTCATAATACTTTTCATTCAGTATTGTAATTATTAATAAACAATATAGACATTATCTGCAACCATTAAATCCATTTACATACAATGTGTTTAACTGCCGCTTGGTAATTTATAAACTAATTTTTTTAACATATATATATTTTTCCATTAGTGCATGCAACATCTATCCAAATAGGCAGTGTCAATTACTGAAAAAAAAAAGCTTAAATTAAATTTGAGTGTTTTTTTCCCTTTTCAGTTTCTCCTGTTTGCATATCCGGGCAGAAACGGGCTTACGGCGTGGCCAGGCATGAGGAAGTCAACGTCACGTGCGAAGTAGACGCTGATCCGGACGACATTCAATTCCGATGGATGTTCAACAACACATCCGAAACGATAGATATAATTACATTTACCAGCTCTGCAACGCAAAGCATCGCCTCCTACATTCCCAGATCTAAAATGGATTACGGAACACTCAGTTGTTGGGGTAGAAACAGTATCGGGGTGCAAAGACATCCATGCGTATTTTCCATCGTTCCAGCTGGTGAGTTGGTTTCCTTTCACTCTTAGTTAATTAATAATTATTTAGGAATACTATTAGTCGATGGAGAGATTTAATATGAAGCTACCATTTTATCAAAATATGTTTTGAAATACAGTGTTTTGCTAAGTTTTTTTAAAAAAAAAACATTTCAGCGTAATTAAATAATATGTAGAGAGAGTATTATTTTATAAAAAAATATTTCTTACCAAACGTTAATACAGCATTAACAAAAACCTTTAACGGTCGCATAATTTCAAAGAAAACAGTCATAATAATGCCTATTTTTTTAGTGAAGAATATTATAAAAACTTAGTGTTTGTTCAATATAGGTTTTTATTTTTAAATTTTGGGAAATTTTTTAGCTTGAAATACAAAAAAATTAATTTTTTGGAGAAAAGCCAACATTTAGGGGTATTATTACTTAATGTTGTTTTTCCGGCTAAGGGAAAGCGGCCGCGGTGGCCGAGCGGTCTAGGCATCAGATCATGGCTAGCGTGTCATGGGCTCGATCCTAGTACCACCAAAGACCTGCCATGTAGGAGAGCGATGCACGTTAAATCTGTCGAGAGCTCAAACGCCCTCCCGTGGTGTGGTGTGGTAGTTAGAAAAGGGGGGTGCCAGATCAGATGTCGTCAGCGTCACTTGACCATGGTTCAAAATTACGTGGACCGTCGCCAAAAGCCCTCGTGTTGCTAATCAGTGCGACGTTAATATTCTCTCACTCACCCGGCAAAGAGAAAAAATTAAAGAACACGTCTTTAGGTATTAAAGGATAATTTTATTAATGCAAAAACACATTAGTATTTCTTTCTTGAGAGATAAATTTCAAAGTATGATATGCAGAGGCTAACGTCACAGGTAGCAGAACAGATCCATCATCACTGCTCTCAGATTCACTAACCGAACTTTCAAATCAATTAGTTAATTCAGAATCACTCACCATTTATACTTAAAGTAGAGTCCGATTCACACACACACACACACACACTTCCTAACTAACCCCATAATGTATACAATATTAATATATATATATATAATCACAGAATGTAACTCACGTGTATTCACGAAGAACGGAACTGGGTAACTGAGCTAAAGTTACGAAAACATATCGCTGATATATATATTTGTTTGTGCTAAAATCTAGTTTAAAATAAAACAGCTATCTCTAAACATGTAACTAAAAATCTGATACTGCCATCTGGAAAGAAATAAACATGTTTCCGTGCAAAAGAAATAGATAGTTTTAATCTTTTTATCGCGTTGTTTCTAAGCACTCCAGCCCGGAAATATCACGGGCATGAGAAATTTAGGGGGAAATTTCACGGAAGCAAAAAGAAAATGGTTAAAATACAGTTTCAAGTTCCTGCAATTATATCGAATATATGTATAATACAAAAAACAAACTGAACTAAACTCAGTGGTGCAACAAACCATGAGGGCCAAGGTCTATTGTGCCCATCTCAGTATTTGCGACCATGGGGTCTGAGGTGCATTAGCAGATGTTCCGGTCAGGTGGTCTGTCTGACGCAAAACCTCCAGCGTTTAGTTCCCAAGCAAACTGGATATTCATTTATTGACCTACTGAAAGAATGAAATGCTGACTCGACCTTGCCCAGGCGGGGACTCAAACCCCAGATCTGTGGTGTGAAAACGCGATACGCTAATTCGAAAATTTCAAATGATTGTATATTTTGTATTAATGTGGTCATAAAACCAAAATACCCAACGAAATGCCCAAGAAATAGCTGTTGGAGACAGATCTCATCCATGGACATGTAACAAGGACGATACATGAACTGGCAGTTCCCTCTCCGAAATTCCATACCACGCCAACGGTACGACTTTGAGCCACGGCAGATTAAACGGGTCGGGTCTTCAGTGGCTCAAGGGTTTGAACTCATGTTATATCGACCATGAGTTCGTGACCATTACCACTCAACTACGCCTGTCGCTTCCTTCCGTGGGAAGGACTTGTGCTTGTTAAATTTGTATTGGCTCGGGATATTTTCATGACTAAGAAATAAAATTTATTTTAATTAAATGTATATAGGTAGAATTTTATTATATAACATTATTTCGAAACAAACGTTGAAGTAACATAGAAATTTTAAAGAACTTGTAAAACATTTTAAAACTTATTTTTAAAATTTTATTAATGTATTATTTTTATATTATATACTATACTAGGTTCTTGAACTTAGACATGTATTATTTTGCTATATTCCTACAGCATATTATTTGGCCACAGTAGCCCCGAGTAACCATAACATTAAACTCATGATAGGTGCTTTATTTGTCGAGTTCTGGGTTCAAGGTTCGATATCACATATATCAAATTATCAAAGAAACTTATGCTAGTTAAAGTGGTCGTAACTGATTGACGCGGATAAAAAATTTACAGAATGTGATGCTAACTCAGGTGTTGTACTCGTTACTTGTTTAGGCTTAAAATTACGAGTTCCACTGCCAATATCCCTCGTCTTGCTTTGAAGTTCTAGGGGGAAAACAAACAAGGAATTAAATCTAGAACAATTTAGTATATTTTAATGATAATATACGTGCCGTAAATTCCGGCGTATAACGTGCACCCGTAAATTTCGTTCTTATTTTCTGTGTTAAAAGTGCACGTTATACGCCGGATTTTACGGTATATTAAGATATTTTATTTAAAAATTAATTGCAATTGTTAACATTTTATGAAATGAATGTATTTGTGCATTCTACAAATGTAATTTAAAAACAAGTTCAAAATATTCTGTGTTTGTCTTATATTTATTCAATTATATTCTAAAAAAATCATTTTTGCTAATTGTTCCTAATTTTCATATTGATCTAATACCATTTTTATAATGTACACGCAGCTTTTTTGTACATACTATACTAGCATTAATAGTTCTGAAAGTTTAATAATCAACTATTCGATTCATTTTTATATACACTAATTATTTTATTCAGATTTTATACGTTTTCTAACGTATGCTATTACTCTCAATGTGCGTTTTCTTAATAGCAAAATATCTCCGATACAGAAATTATCTGCATCATGTATTATTTATCATCCATTTTACACCATCCCGATTTGAAGAATAAAAAATTCTCGTAGTAAGATGTTCTGATCTCATTAGAGCTATTTTAACACCAACGAAATGTGGCTTTTATTTTACTTTAATACAAAATACTTTATTTAAAGACGTCCTTTAGTTTTCCTTTTGTATTACGGTTTCCAATGAATTGTTGAATTATTCATCATTTCTTTGGAACCGAAATTGAAAATAAAGTGCCATTAACTGAGGTAACAAAATCCATTGTGTAACACTCCAATATACCCGAACACTCACACATTCAAAGACATTAGGGAGAAACATTTATATATTTTTTCTTGTGTTGCTCATAAAAATGTATTGGATATTTAGATTTCGTATCCTGTAAGGAATGTAATTCAAAAAGTTTCCGGAAAGCTAAAAGCTTTGATGGGAGAAACATGCAAGGAAAAAAAATAAAAGATCGACCTATGCAAACCTAAAGGGTTGCATCTTACTTGAGTAGGCATAATTTAAAATAAAACGGAATATGTTTTTCAAAAGCTTTCAAAGGAAATTCAATTTTCCACAACACATTTTGCGTCGTTGATGCTACTTGTATGCAAACATATGCACACTTCCGTTTTTCTTCTGGAAATGCTTGCGAAACTTGATGTGAATTTAAAAAATTAATTTTCAACCTAAGATGTTAATTTTTTTTCATTGCTTGAGTAAACCTCTTAAGATGTGTGTGAACTGTTTTTAAAACTAAAAAAGAAGAAAAATGTCTTATCCAATGAAACATTTGAATCAAATTTCCAGGGAGGTTTGTAATTCCCTCCCTATTTTATAAATATTAACAGAATTTTAGCAGAGCCATTTAAGGTATCCGACTACGTTCGGAACCGTGTTTTTACAAAAGCGTATGAATGAATATTTCTAAAATATTTAGTGTCACTTAGATTACAAAATTATCTTCAGAATATTATTACAATGAAAAATTATTTAAATACAATATTTTGGCATAAAATGAACATAGAATTATCCCTTTTCAAAACATTCTCCTTTTATGAAAAATGTTTCCATTTAAACACTATTTTGTCTATATATAGCACAGACATCTTTACAGAGCATAAACTAGAATTTTTGAAATATATAACTTAGAAACGGATTTATCAATTTTTAAATCCATCAGAGTGAAAACATTTTAGCAAAAAACCACTGATAATTATTTTAATTGGTAGTAACTCTGGAAATTATGTGATTTTTTTTTCAAAATTCCTAATCCAGGCCCTCTAGAGAAGTCTTAGCTATATATATAGACAAAATATTATTATTATAGAACAATTTTCATAAGAGGAGAAAGTTTTGAAAATATGTAATTCTACGGCCATTTTTTGCCAAAATGTTGCATTTAAATAATTTTTTCACTGTAATAATAGTCTGAAAACGCGAATTTGTCAGTGTATTCTAATTTAAGCAACACTAAATTTGATTTAAAAAATTTCGTTTGTATGCTTTTGCAAAATTACGGTTTCAAACGTAGTCGGATACCTTAAGTATTTCACCCTAACTTTTTAAAGAATTGCGTTCCTTACGGTAAAATAATTTTAATAAAGGGCATATCGAATGAATAGTTTGAAATTCAATGACCAATTTTTTAAATGAACTTTAAGAATTTAATCTTTTTGTGCTTTAACACCGGAGACAGAAATTTAAACCAGTCTGTCAACTTGATCTGGACACATTAAGTTCCATATACAACGATAAAAAAATTGAATGCATGTGTGTAATGTTATGAAATTGTGCGTAAATTTTCATTATGCCAAAATTAGACAAGAAAGTATGTGAAAACACATAAATATTATTGCAAGCATATTTTAAACTCAAAACTAAAAATATTTAGTTATCTTTATTGAGTTATACCATTTATTAGAATTAGTATTTTAGATATCTCGAACAATTGTTGAGAATTATGTATGTTGGAAATAAGAAATATAGTAAAATATTGCCCTAGGCCACCAAACTAGATTTTAGGCAGACATTAATAAAATATTAAAAACAAATTTCTTTCAGAAATGCACGTAAATATAAAAATATCATTTTCCTAATACTTTCAATAAAATCTTGCTAATATTGATTTATAAAAAAATAAATAAAATCCTACATACTTGCACAAGTATGCAAATTAACCGAAATCGGAAACAAAAGAACGATGTATTTCATACACTTCGATAAACTTTTTTCAGTGATTCCATAATTTTCAAGTTTTATTTTAGTTTCGAAGTATTCAATGTGAAGCCTTTAGATATATACATATATATATATATATAGAGAGAGAGAGAGAGAGAGTTTTTAATGGTTTAAATGTTAAAATAATTCCAGTTAATCCTATTTCAGTTGGTACAAGTATATTGGTTTTCGAAAAGATGAAAACAAAGAAATTCAGGGAAAAGTACGAGGGTGAGTCGGAAAATAGGTTTATTCTGTGGACTGTGGACAGAGTTGTGTATGAAAGTCAAAACATAGAATGAGACATTAAAAATAAAACAAACCATTATTTTTCCACTGAAGTACCAAGTACATTGAGACCTTTGTCATACCACTTGATAAGATTCAAATAGCCCTCCAGAAAAATTTCAGAGTTTTACGTACAGAAGAAGCGTTTAATGGCTTATTTGACTCATAAAACACATTCCGGTGATATTCTTCTTCAATGCAGGAAACGGAAGAAGGTGCGAGATCAGGACTGTTTGGCGAATGGTGTAGGCACTTCCAATCAAGAGTTGCAATATGGTTTTGCATTGCCGTCGCCGAGTGTCTCGCATTTTTATCCAACAACGGAACGCCTGATCTGAGAAGCCCAGGCCACAATTTTTTTCGATTTCATGTGTTTTCTGGGGGTCGACCTCTTTCCAATGGTGTTTCGGTGTTCAGCGTTCAGTGTTCACATGCTGTTTCGTCGTTTACCCATAGCCGTTAAACGCTGAGTTTTCCTTGAGGGCTTTTTGAAGCTTATCAAGTTGTGTGATAAATATCTCAATGTACTTGGTACTGAAAGGGAAAAATAAATTTATGTCTTATCTTTAAAGTCTCATTCTATTTTTTTTTTACTTTCATACACAACTCTCACCACAATTGACAAGAGAAATTTATTTTCGGAGAAAAGTGGATAAAAACTTTAATGATTACATGATATCTGTTTCTACTTTTATACACACGGTTCATGGGCCCATCAATATGTATATTTATTGTGTAAACATATACTTGCTTTGCTTTGACCTTAACAAGTATTAGCACATATTAAAATGAAATGGTGCATAAAAAAAAAAATTAGTAAACATCAACAATTAAAAGAAGGGAATATGTTTGTCTTAACATTTCAAAAGCTTTTGGGATTTAATGTAATTGTTTTTAAGATATTCATAAAGAAGAGGTTTTTTAGACAAAAGTTTATTAATAATTTAATGTAATTTGTTTTCTTATAATAGAAATGACGAAAAGACAATATATGATAATTCAGGTTATTTATTACATCCTTAAAATTACTTTTTTGCACCTAGTACCTTGATGCTTACTAAAAAAAACTAAAAAAACCTGGAATCAATATTGGATAAAAAGCCCAGGTCTTTTCAAAACACTACCATGGAAAAAAGTATAATGTTCAAGAAAAACTATCTCTTCAAAATCTTCGTTAACTACAAGTCAAAAGATCAATCAAATTCAATAGCAGACTTTCCTGAGATAATTATCTAAAAATCGATTTAGATAACAACGTTTCTCTAAAAGAAAATAATTGTAAGGGAGGATATTGACAGTCTGGAAACTTGATTAACAAGCAAATTGCAGACATTCCTAAGAAATCGTAATTTTGATTGCTATTGATTTTTGACACAGGGAAGTCTTTGGAAAAAAATTATTAAAACTCAGTTATTGCTTCCGATTCTTAATACAGAAGGACTGAATGTGTAATTCTTGATATGTTATTGAATTGAAGAACGTTATTGGGTCATTAAGGTGAGTGGGTATGCTTAAGATATGATGTTATTACAATGACGACTTTCTTATTAGATAACCATTTTCTGATCTTATAATTGCAAAAGAATCCAATTAAATTGGTATTATTTTTATAATTATGTGCTGGATAGAATATGTATTGATGATTCTCAGCTAGCGTTAGTTGTTTCAGAGCTGGAAATTTCTACGGTTTTTGTTTAGTACAGAAATAATTAAAAAGATAAAATGTATCATAAACAAAATTATAAATAGTAATTTTATTGATTTGATCGCATTAAATTTTTGTAAAGTCAAAAGAAAAGGCATTAATTGAAATTCGAGATTCCACTTTTGATGACAGAAATAATTCAAGCTGAAAGATTACTACGCAAATAAGTAAAATATAGATACGAAAAGATAGATTGTGTTTATATAATTTATCTTAATATTTGCTTGAATATTAGATATTCAAGTTTTTCTTACGACAAAATATATGCTATTGTAATAAAAACGAAATCATTATTGATACAGTTTAATTAATATCAATATTTCATTTAGCTACTCGTATATAATTTAATATATATATTTTTCCTTGTAACCCAGAGGTGTCCAACTCAGAGGCTGATTTGGGCCGAAGAAAGATTTAACTTTTGGTGGGCTGTTAAAAAATCAGTGTTCATGGAAACAAAGATATATTTCGTAGAATACATTGTAGAAAACATATATAAAAGAACAAGAAACATTTAATGTTTACGTCCTGTGACACTTGACATCATTTCTCTGTTACTATCTTCCCTATTTAGGGAGAAGTTTTCTTATTTTATTATATATTTTTGTGTGCCAATATACTGGCCGTGCCCCAAAAATGTTTGTTGTGGAGCGCGAGTTAGACACCTCTGGTGTAGACAAAACATTACGCGCCTGAAATAAGCAAAAAGACACTGAATTTTTTACAGCATTGTATTTAAGATTTATTGGATATTCTTTCACAATGCCAATATTTCCTAAAAAATTACAGGAAATAACCCTCCACACCATCAAAGATCCACGTCTATGATGTTGGAGGAGGGGGCCAATGTCAGGATGGAATGTTTCAGTAGAAAATTTCAAAACATTAAATTTTCATCCGGTGCAAATCAAAGAGGAAGACAATTTTTAAGATCAGGCTGAATCTTTTCTCAAATACATGAAATGGATCGTTGAGAGCATTAAAATTTCAGTTTTGATACTCTCTGCACCATTGTTTTTCTCCCCATTTAATTCCCTTTTTTTGTATTGATGACAGAGTAATAACGCTTGTACACTCTACCAGGCAGCCATAAAATTTTGATCAGTGATGATCCCGTGAACTATCCAGCTTAGCATGGAATCTCAACTGATTTTAGCGAATTATTTTTGCCATTTCAACTACAGTCTATGACAACGGTTCTGGATTTTTTCATTTTGAACTATTTTATTGTACTTTTTGAAAGTCATGTCATAGGTTTAGACACAGTTTTTACAATGATCATAATTCCACGCGACTGTTTTGATGTATTAAATCTCTCATCAGGGAAGCCCCAAAATTATACATTTCCGTGAATCTCTAAAGTCGACATTTAAATATTATATAATTGGTATCATATTTGTAACTTGTTTCTTTATAGTCGACAGTTTATTTTTTCTTCTTAATTCGTTTTAGGACTAAAAAAGTCACATATATCTCATAAACCTTTTGGAAAAGAACATTTATCTCTTCTTTAATAAATGTTACAATAAAGTTATGTCTACCAAATGTGTGATAAACACAATTATTTTTTATAAATTGCGCATGCAATTGTGCATACTTTAATTACGCTATGTTTTTCTAGATAATGGAATATTTTACACAATTTTTTTTAATTCTTTTAAAAGAAAAATATTTTATAGTTGTTTATGTTCCACAAACTATTTCTATTCCTCAAGTTTTTATCTTTTTATTTCTTTTTGTATTTTATTTATGCTTGTTTACTCGTAAAATTTCCTGGGTACTTATCTCCAAAAATATTTATTATGCTCATGTTTAATAAGCTGTTTAATGCGTGAACTTGGATGGAACTTTTAGAAACTATATGGAATGTAAAGCTTAAACCACTATTTGTTAAAATATTAATATACTAATATAATGATGCATGATATTTTACTTTGTCTTTTTTTATTTTAGCGATTTTGGGGAATGATCAATAATCTCATTGAAATATCAAACACTAAAACAATTTTGAACACTAAATAAATAAAAAATGTTAAAAATCTAATATATCTTATTGTTATAAAAATTCTTATTCTAATCGTATGCAATTTTTGAAGTTTTTAAACTATTCTTACCTTTATTTTTCATTATATGAATGTAATTAATTATTTGAAAAAAAGTATATGATTTTAAACAACGTTTATTATGATGTTAAACAACATTACTTCAATTTCTTTTCTTGTTTGCAAAGTTGTACGTAACTTCGTTGTATGCAATTTTTATTATGTTGTCACGATAAAAAATTTTAAAATAAAGTACTTTGATGTTTTTTCCCTCTCATTAAAAAACGATCAGACACACATGATGCATGCATTATTTATACAGTATAAAGTACATAAATCAAGGAAGAAAATGTCAATGTTATGCAGCTTTTTCTAAAAATATAAGAAAGTATTATGACATTTTTTCCACCACCCATATTTTAAAACTCCATTTACTGTAACAAAGTATCAAAATATATGTGCAATGCAATATTTAAGAAAAGAATGTGGCAATTTATTCTCATAAAACAATGTTCTACATTCGAACTTTTGATCTTATTAAATCATAGCTCATTTCCCTTTTTAATTTAATTTTATTTTGATCTTAAGCTATATTAATAGTATAAATACATGCTGCATTCACTTTAAATTAAAAATACTAAAAATTGATGGAGTTATTAAAAACTTATTAGTTGTCCCAAAAAGTCAACATTTTTTTTTCCAAATCTTTAACTCGTTGATTATTTTGCATTTAAATAAAGTACAGAAGCTTTTCAAGAAAAAAAAATACTAAAAAGTATGGAAAAATTATTAGAGATAAATATTTTCTCTGAAAATCTAATTGATCATGTAATTATAATTACTATTTCAAAAATCCTTAATAGGGATTATATACATATAAAGACGTGGTGAGTGTTAAGGATTTCTTTAACGATGATCATATTGAATTATTGATATTGTTATAGTTACGTTGACGAGACTGTTTTTCGTTGATAGATACTCCAATTTATTATACATTTAGACATACACATAATTAACATATATACGACACTTACTTACGGTACAATAATTAAAAACATAATAAAAATACAACACGCGCGTTACAACATGACGAAGACAAAAAAAGGTGGATTTTCCTGAGTGTCTTGTTTTTATCGGAAGCGGCAACCAGAAAATCCCAATTCATATTGGTATCGTGGATGGAGCGTATGATTGGTGGAAAAATATCGCACGATGATGCTTATTTACGATTATTTTAAAAACGCACAGCTATTAATGTTTAGGAAATGCAGTTACGGTTAAATCTCACCCGGTGGACAAACCTGTTAATTACTTGCTCACAAGTCCCGAAGGGTCAGGACCATAACAAATTAAAAGTGGCTTAAGATGAAATTTAAAAAAATTATTAAACCCCCCATATATATATGTGTGTGTGAGGAGTAGCATTTTATATCATTAATTTTATAAACAATATCTTCCTTGGCAATTTCAAATTAAATTGTAAGAATTGATATTTATGCTAACAATGCATATTCCAGTAAGTGTATCACTTCTTAAAGCATATAACGTTGTTGTTTATGAGCCCGGTATCATGCATGTTTTATTAAGGATTTTATTAAAACATTATTTTCAACATAAAATTTCTCTAACACTTAGTTGTTTCAGCTTTCTAAATTAGAGCTACACAACAGAAAGTTTATAATGAAAGAACTAATTTTAGTTTAGCTTCAAATTTCATTTTAATACTTGATTATTTTTTTAAATGGAAGGTTTTTATTTTATTCATCATTTGAATAGCATTTTATAAAATGGAGTCTCAAAAGTTAAGTTTCATCTTTAAAAAAAATAACGTAATTATGATGAGTATAAAGTATAAAACGCAACAGATATTTAAGTACAACAATATGTCTGATAAAATCACAAAGAGATGGAATGTCTGGGACAAAAATATAAATCGTTTGTTTACAACATGTTTACACTGATTTAATTTTAATAAGTTCTTGATTACTGTAATATTCACAACATTTATGAATAAATGCTTCCATACATCTTTCCGGTAAAACATCCCTACAATGACAATGAATGGTGCACTCTTTTAAAATATGTTACGTATTTCATTTACTAGTACTACTGAAAAAAAGAGGTAATACTGAACAGACATGGAAGGCCCCCTGACCACCCCCAGGGTGCTCAAAGCTAAGCCTAACGACTGGCGTACAATTTAGCCTTTCGCCGTGACGAATTTCGTATGTCTCGATCTGGCACTGCCTATCAGGAGGCATCAGCAAGAACAACAACTAGAAAATAAATTTGTAAAATAGAGTTGTGCAATTAATCATATCATTGAGAGAGATATTGATAAGACTAGTTTCTATTAATAGATGCAATTTTGTCTAATTTTTTTTCCAAACATTCTCACAAATAAGTAGTTTTCAACTTTGCCATAAGAGAAGACTATTCATATTTCAATGCATACTGATTTATTTGACACTCAAAATGTATCACTTGCTGATGCCCATTTCTACACAGAAAGAGGATGTAACGTAAGCTTACTTAACTTCAGGCACGGATGAAAAGTTCTGAACCTTTGCATAGGTTTAGAAATACAGCTTAACGGAATCATTCACAGCTAGAGCGGGAAGAAACTACATATCAGCCTTTAGATAATTTTCGTTTTGAAATATTAGATTTATAGAAAGTTCAACCCTGCATAAAACGATTAAAACGTAATTGAAAAATTTTAATTCAATGATTTTTTTTATACCGATATGTCGATGATGGAAAAAAATTGATAAATCCGAAACAAAAAAAGCAATGTCACACAAAATTATTTAGGTTCCAATAATTCATTTAGTAAATCGATTTTTACTAAGACCCAGCACGGTGGTATAACAAAGTATAAATTTCCAAATAGGGAAATTATTTTTAATCGAAAAAATAATTCAAATTGTCCTTGTTATTTCTCCTCGAGAACTTTTTTGGCCATTAATTATTTTTTTCTTTTGTATTTAACTACACAAAAGCTTAAAAACAGGTATGTATAGAGATTGGATCTTTCATTTTTGCTTAGCTGCTATCATTCATATTTTGATTTTTGATTTTTGCCTATTCTATTTATGTTTTATTTATTTGTGTCTGCCATTTTTATTTTTAAATTATATTTCTTTTCTTTTGCATGTAAATTAGATTATTTTCATATTTTCATTTTTGTTATGGATTTTGGCCTCTTTTATAATACTATTAATCTTAATAATAATTAATTCGGGACAAAAGTTAATTTCAATTTAAAATTGATTCAAATATTAGGACACTGCCAAGATTTGACCTTTCAATTACGTTACATGCAAAAGACTCAAGAAATAATCAATTGGTAAGAACTTTTGCAATTAATCCCTAACATTTACCACGAATACCTTTCAACTTCTAGGACCACCAGATCCATTGAAAAATTGTACTCTTCTCAGTTTTTCTGCATCAAGTTTCCTCGTCAACTGTACGCCAGGAATCGACGACGGTGGATTGAAACCAAAGTTTCATCTCATGGCTGTAGGTTTGCGTGATGACAAAGATACAAAAAATTTCACTGTTGTAAGTGATGAGCCTCAGTTTCTCGTTCGCGGTCTCAATCCAGGCGTGACATATGAATTGGTGATGTACGCTTCAAATGCTAAAGGGCGTAGCACTACTATCGAGTTATTGGCTACTACTTTATTTAGGGCGGAGAGAAGGACAGGTTAGTTTTGTTCAATTAAGAGTGAAGCAATTAACATATTATAATTAGCTTGGCTTGCTTTGCTTCTACTAATGTTTCTTATTAATTAGAATTCAGTTCTTATCAAAACTTTACGGAACACATAAACAAGACTATTAACTGTAAATTCGCCTTAAAATTTTATTTTAATATATAGTTTTGTATCGATGTGTAACATAGAAAATGAGTTAAATTCATTCATATTTACAATGCTTAAAATTATTAGTTCCAAAAATTACATAGAAAATTGAGAAATTTTTATGCGTTGTTTTTGAAGATATTTCTCACATTTTATTTTACATTTAGTAATAAAATTCAGAAGTGAACATATATGGAGTATCAAGTGAAACTGAATAAATATTTCTAAATTATTCACAAAAAAGTTAAAAAATATTTCGAAATATTACTTTATTAGCAAATGTTGAATTTCACAAACAAGATAATTTTTTAAAAATTTTGTTGAAGAAAATTTTGAAATAAAAGTTCAATATACTAGGCATTTATTCAAAAATAACGAGATATCACACATAAAATTTAAGTAAAAATAAGTAATCAAATAATATTTAAAGTAAATAAGAAGGAATTTGTATACTAAAAAATAAAAAGTTGTATTTTTGATGAAATATTAGTAAAGATACATCACAGAAGTTAGAAGACTCTTTTAAAATTATCAATTACGTAACTTGTCCTAAGAATATAGTTTGAATATTATAAAAGTTCACCAAAATAGTTATTATACTTAACCCGCCATTTCACGCGCAGGGTATGTTATACCCACCGCCTAACTTTTTGCAAGACTCTATCTAAACCGTTTTCGGAAAATGAGCAGTTTTTCGTGTAAGGCTTTGAGTAGCTTTAGCTTATAGCGAATTCTAAAGGTATATTTTTGATACTTACTTACGTTCCGGGTATGTCATACCGTGAGCGTGAATCGCCATTACAGCTCTAAATAAATGAGCTCGCTTTAAAATCTCTCTTACGCAATGACATATTATCGTAGTTATGATGAAGAAATGTCATATTTAAGTAATTTAATAGATGCAGTATTTAATAGATATGATACAACAATATTTTCGGATAAAGAAAGACACTTTTTGCGGGAATGATGAGGAATTATCGAATCATGAAGTGTATAATAGCATATATGATTTCTCTACTGAAATCTATCCAGATAATTTAACTGGTGGGATGATTTATCGTTTTTCATAAAATGACCTCATCATATTCAATGGCTAGAAAATGTAATCGTAGCCTAGGGCAATATTTTTGCGTTGTTGAACGTTGCGACAATAAATACGCAAATTATTTTCTTAAGTAGTCGGAAACCACCTATACTAAAACACTGAACCAGAGGCTGACTTCTGAAGTGTTTTGGATTTCGATTTACATAAGAATGTAAAAACCAGCCACTAATGCTTCTAGGAAATTTTGAAAAATAAATAAGATCCAGTAAAAACATCGCACTCACTGGCTGAGGAGTGCAGGAGTAGGACTAAAGGAGTGTATAAACAATATGTAATGAATGCCCAAATAAAAAGAACAGAAAAACTAAATTTATGTATGAAAAATGTAATAAACATATTGTACTTCCAACTTTTTTCCCTTTCTCACCTTTGTATGCAAATTTTACGGTAAAAACAGAATGTGAACACTTTTGGGTATGAGATACCCTGAGCGTGAAGTTGTCGTTTTTTTCACGCGTAAAGTGCCAGGATATTTTTTGTTTTCCCAAAATTTTAATATTTATATTTTACTTTTAATTTTTACATTAGTCTAACCATAGTTAATTTAAACTAATAAATTTTTAAGCAAGGTTTACTTGTCCCTAGATTTTATATTGATACATTTCACTACGGATCCTGCCTTTCACCGATATTAATTTTTTTGGTCGAAGAAATATTTATTTCTGATGCTATATAAAAAAAAAATTCGATGCTCATGTTTGTACTTATATACTTATATTTCAATAAAGAACTTTATCTTCAATAAAGAACAAATTCCAAATTTCAATTTTTCCTCTTCAAAAATCTGAGAACAATAATAATGCAAGTTATAATTTTTTTATTATATTTAATATACTTTAATAGATTATTGTATTTAAAGATATGTGAAGAAATTTGTCGACAGTATAATATTAAAGAATACATACACATTTCAAGTAATCTCACAGTAAGTAGATTCTTACATTTAACATTTACCTAAAATCTGTTGCAAACATACCATTTGGATTTATTTTTCTTTAAAAACGTAACATATTAGAGTTTAAGGGAAAAGTAAAACATGAAACCATTAAAACACAACACAATTATTTATAATTATTTATTTAATATATATGTGGAAGTGTGTCCCTTTGATGATTAAAACAGAAAAAGATGAGAAGGAAGGATTTTGGAAACTTAAAAAAAAAAAGAAATTAAGTTAAAATCTTCGTTTTAATGCTTGAATAATAAATAATATTCATTTCTACTTCACCGCAGTTAAATCTGTGTGTGTGTGAATCCCTTTTACGTCATCCATAGTAAAAACAAAACTATTTATTCTTCTTCAATGTAATAATATGCGTGTTAAGTGGCTTGCCGAATATTTTATCAAGCATTACATGTCTGCTTAGAAAATAAAATAAAATTCAAAAATGATTAGTTACATCTATGCAAAATGCATCGGGGTAGCATGACTTTAAAGTAATTTGTTGATGCAAAACATCTTCAGAAAAGATCTTAAGATAATTTAACTTAATGAAGTATATCTTCTCGCTTTAAGTATGTTTTGAGAGTTTTCGATAAGGGTTTTTAAATTAAAGATAGAATGCTCGATAGGTGTAACTTAATTAAGGTAAAATGTTTCCCTTAATGGACTTGGCACGACGATATAAGTTTTTCGATAAAAATTTCAGCTTTTATTCCGCAATTTATTAGATGCCAACTAAGCTTCTGAAACTAAAGTTTTATAGATTATGACAAAGATAAGAGTGTCGAATCTACATTTCAGACATTATTTTTGTTTCAATTCTTTAAAGTTTTGTTTCTGTTCCGTCAATATTTTGCACAAATAATATTATAATTAATTTAATTAATATTGTGCTAATTAAATTGATTCTAAGAATGATGCATTGCTAGCTTTAATTATTTTACAATAATCATACATAGTTTGATAAGTTATGCAATTTCCATGTACTTAAGATTGGAAATGCGAACAATTACAAACTTGAGACAAATTGTACTTGTCAATGAGAATGACGATCGAGTCAATATTATTTTTGAAATTGTATACAATGCTCTCGTAGAATAGTTTAAAAAATAGGAATCAAAAATAACAATAATTAGTTTTCTTGATTTATCGAAGAAAAAAAGGTTTCACATGACACATTTGGTTGGTAATTGTAACTTTAGACTTTAACCCTTACGCCGTTGAGTTTTCGCCGTTTGTGTCTTCCCCCAACGTTGAGTTTTTTCGCTTCCACCAAAGTCGCTTTAAAAAAAAAAAATTAAAAAGCGCGTATTCGAGGAAGAGAGTTTTGTTTTTTCTTTTCAGAAACGTCAGTATAGTATAATTGTTATTTGACCCTAATCACACACATAATCAAAATAATAAATCTTAAATAATAAATTATAATACATGATAAATAATTATTTAATCAAAATAATATTCACGAAATAAAAAAAAAATCTTTATCATCAAGCATATCAGAATAATCACTTTCGGAAGTTGCGTTATTGAAATCACGTAATATCTCAGTCGCTTTTAGCTTTCGAAAGAATGAAACTAACACAATTTCACATCAAAAAATTAAGTACTAATTTCCAGTGACATATTGAACTCGAATTTGTATCATTCAGTTTAGTGGTTCATATCTACTATTTGTAAAAGAAATAACTACTTTAGGACACAGTAAACGCATTTGTAACGCTTGTAGCAGTGCAAAATCCAGGTAAGCGCGACCGTAAAGTTAATAGATATATTAAGATGAACGTGCTCAGCGCGTTCGTAACGGTCAAAGAATTAACGGAGCTAGCAAAAAATTAGGCAATATTATATTATAACCACTTGAAAATGAAGAGATGTAAAAGTTATTATAAATTTAATATTGATCAAGTATACTCATACACATATATTAATTTCCGTTTTAGTGAAATAAATCTCAGTTGTTAAATATTGCCACTATATTGGCCATTTTTAATAACATACATTATTATGCTTAAAATCGTAACACTCAATTTCTCATATTCAATATATACATTTTATTACATGCAGATTAATACATAGAGCCTGGTAGTTTTGATCTTTTAATTTTTTCTGTGGAGAAAAATCATCATTTATTGCTCTTTTTAAAAGAAAGTCTTTAAAAACAATGTTATATATAAAAACAGATTACACAAAAGCACCTCATTCAAACTATGTTACATCAAAAACTTTATAAATTACAAAATATCTTGAGAAAATATGCTTGGTAGTTGTTCTTAACAACATACAGATCTAAATCTCCATTTTAAGAATATGATGAAACTCATAAAATACAACTAAAATCTAAGATCTGCTTGTTTTCGAAGATATTTCACTTCTTTTAGCTAGACTTAAGATTAATGAAAGGGAATAAAATCATTATAATGGCTAAATCTGATAATATCCGAAAGAATTATCATTTTTTCTGCTTTTATAATGATATTATGAATATTGAAAAATATATTTTATAATTCTACTGATTAAGTAAAACTTTGAATTAAGAAAAAACAACTGAACTCAGTGGAACAACAGCCTATAGAGGGCCAAGGTCAACTGTGCCCGCCTCAGTTTATGTGACCTTGGACGCTGAGGTGCACGAGCAGATGTTCCGATCACGTGATCAGTGTGAAGCGAAACCTCCAGTGTTTAGCTCCCGAGCAAAAGCAGCTTGACATTCATTTATTGATCAACTAAAGGGATGAAAGGTTGTCAACCTTGCCCATACCGGGTTTTGAACCTGGGACCTGTAATCTGGGAGCTTAATACGCTACCTGTCGGCCACTAGGCTTCTGGAATTAAGAAAGGGTAGGAAAAAATAAAATATATTCTTGCGTCTCACAATATAAATTAAATCTTAATAATATTGTTAAGCAGTTTAGTAGTTAATCATAAATACATTTTCAAATCTGCCGAGAAGTTTTAACTGCATTCTGAAAATATGTGTAAAGAGAAAAACGTCGAAATTTAATCTATTTAAGCTAAAACGAATTACATTTTTGTTGTATTTACTCTGGAACTATCCTACACGATGCAATTTTAGTGACATTTATATAATCTAATAAAACCTAATTCTTACATATTGCTTTGCTTGAAAAAAAAAAACGAATCAAATCTCTTACCAAAAAAGAAGTCGATAATTTAAACTCTAAGGGATTTAGAAAAATTAAGTAGGTTTAGTTTAAGAATCTTTTTTTAATTTAAATTCTAATTGAAATGCGTGCATTGCAGAATTATCTTTATGCATTTTAATCAAAATTTTAAATTATATTTATTTTAGTCATATAATAAGTTGTTATTCATTAATGAAACACGTACCCCTTTTTAAAGTAAATCAGATATTTTAATTAAATACTTTATAGCTAATTTATTATTTTCGTAATTAATTAAGGCTATAATAATGGTATTTTAGTTTTATATGAATAATTATATTTATCGAAGCATACTCTTTTCTGTGTGTGGATTTCTAACCTTACTTTTTAATTCTTAATTATTAGGTAACTTTTAAAATATAAAGGTGTTACCAAAATAAAGTAATAATTCCTCTGAGATAAAATGTTTATTCATACATGTGCTGATATACTTGTATATAGAATTGTGAAGCTTTAATATGCATTTCTTCTCAACACTGTTTCATTGTTATCGAAATATTTGTTTTGTCGGTACGTCAAAAGTAAGAACCCGGCATAGCAGTAATTAGTATGAAGGTCGTAGATTTAAGTTAAAACATCTTACTAAACTTCCGACTTTGGTTCTGAAATGCCAACTTCATAAGCACTTGTTCAAAAAATTGAAGATATTGAAATCACTTGTGCTGCAAAGAGGGTGTCTTAGTAACTCTATTGGACATATGCTCCACACACTTCCATAATTTGATGTCTGAGAAAATATGTGTAGTTAAATATTATTATTATGTCCTTATTTAATATGTATACAGATTTTTTTTAGAAATTTATATAAGTAATTATAGTTAATTTTGCTATAACGTTAGTGTTACTAAAAAGACAACATCACAAAATTGATTTAAAAAATTTTAGAGAATTTCAAATAATATTTTTGAAATTTTACAAAAAAAAAAAAAAAAAAAATTAAAATAACTGGAGAAATTTATTTCAAAATTATGTTTATGAGAAGAGTTTGTCTCTTTTATGTTTATAAAAAATTATTTATAAATTTAAAGTCGAATTAAATTTATTCGTGGATTATGAGAGTTGTCTTTGTTAATACTATAATGTAGAAATATCATTTATTATTTTTTTGAATTTATTTAAATTTAATAACAAAAATAAAGATGATTCAACACGATTGCTGGGATCGCATTTACTTTGTGAATCCAATACTCTAGTTAATGTAGTATAAAGTCGAATTTCAGCAAACGAAGATTACAGGACAAAACTTTTCAGAAAAATGTATCTTTGTTTATGAACAAACTTAATTTTAATTGAACATAAACTTATAGTCCAGTAAAAACAAAAAAAGTATGTAAATAAATAACATTAAAATTGTAACACATAGTATTTTTAAATTTATATGTACTTTATTAATACAATGAACTGATGTTAGAAAAATTAATTTTTTCTTTTACGTGTTTTAATAATCTAATCAATATTGAAAAGTATTAACAAAACCCAAAAAAATTAAGCTAGTTTTCATGACTAAGTAGTTTTTGAAAAGTTGTAAAATAGAGAGAGATTCGAAAATTTTCTTTTTTAAATAATAGTTTTTTAAGTATGTAATACTTTAAAAAGTTTTGGTTTTATTCACGTAAAGTTACTAATTATCAATAAGAAAAATAAAACTAAACTAAACTCAGTGGAGCAACAACCAATAAGGATCCAGGCTTTCTGTGTCCATATCAGTATACGTGATCTAGGACGCTGAGGTGCATAACCAGATGTTCCATTTAAGTGGTCAGTCTGATGCAAAAACTCCCAATATTTAGTTTCCAAGCAAGTCTGGTACTCATTTATTGACCCACTAAAGGGATGAAAGGCTGAATCGACCTTTCGCAGCCAGAGATTTGAACCCCGAACCTGTGGAGTGGTAGCGCTATAAGATAAATAGATTGGATAAATATCGATGTGTGTATATGAATCTTTTTCATTATTGGTATCTAATATGATTTTCTAAATATTTACGTGATATATATACATATATATTCCTATCAAATGTTAATTTTATCTTTATATTGAAAGTTTCCTTTACAAAATCAAAGACAAAGCTTAAAAAATAGTATTGTTAAAATAATGTTACAGCATCATATGTTTAGTGCACAGAAAATTTTCAAAAATAGATAAATCGTATGTTTTACTGAACGACTTACAAAAATAAAATATGTACTTCAAATAAAGGACTTGCAGAATCGTATTTAGAAAGAAAAAAAACTCTACTCTTAAATATAAAAATTTAAACAAATTCCAGAAAAAATAAAGGGAAAAAACCCATAATGTCTGTCTTTTTCAGACGGTCTGCAATTTTATTTTATTTAAATTCATTTTTTAAAATATTTTTGTACTGCTATATAATAGTAGGATTTAAACCGAACGTGATATGGATTACTAAGAAGAGATTTTCAGTAATATATAGGGAAAAAATGCATCAGCTTTTGTATAACGATAAGTAATAAAATAAGGCCCCATCGGGAAAGACAGATTTTGAACCACTGCTATTTTTGAAATCGCATGATAATGAATCATTGAAATGCCTTATATAGTTGTATCAAAAGATAAAAAAAGCAGTTTGTATTGACAGCAGATTTATATTTCTCTTAGAACTCGTTAGTCTTCATATAATCCTTCAATGCAGTTTTGAAACGCAGAACATAAATAGCACTAATTTAAAATTTTAGTTTAATGTCAAACAAGACCCTCATTTTGAAAATTAATTTCATCCTTTCTTCATGGTTCTTCAAATTCATGCTCCCATATCTAGTTGGGAACCTTTTTAATAAAAACAATACTTTTAATTAATAATATTCCAAGAATCCTAAAAAAGTGCGGTAATCCTGTTTGGGCCTGAGACGCAATTAAAGAGATCCTCAACTCACAGTGAAGAACATCACTTCTAGGGTAAACTAGTTTACCCATGCGTTAATTTTCAACCTTCCATCGAAAGACGTTATTCGCGAAGGTTTCTTAACATGTCCTGTAGTTCTCTTTGCCTTAACTGGATTTTCTCATCTAATTAGATGAAGCTTTAAGGACCTTGAGACTGAGGTGTCTTTGTCTTTATCTTAAAGGTATTTAACAAATAGCCTCATTTGTGATTATGTGAAGCAGCTGTAGAGGTGCGTTATATTAAAGGGCATTAGATTAAATCTTATTTATTTGTTATTTTTTCATGGAATATCTAGATTTAATTATGTAAACTTTGTCTTTTTAGACCTATGCGTGACAATATCTAGATTTATAAATTTGACAATATAGAAATTAGCATGATAACTTATTACATCGTTACTGTATTGAAGACATGAATTTATCCTGTACAATTATTCTTAGAATTAAAGAAAAATAACAGAAACATTTAACCACAGAATTATCTCGCAAAACAACGTTATGAAGTATGTTTAAGGAAGATGTTCTAGCAGTTTTATCTATTGGTAAACGGTGTTAAATGAATTTATTCAAATTATATACTGTATTATCTGAAATGTACCATTTATGCTTTTACTCCTAGTTATTTTATACTTGTGTCTTTAATAAAAAATAAATTTAAAAACTAATTTTTGGAAGTTTTTCTTAATTAAAAAATTATTCATTTTTCTCGGTAATTTAAAAAAAAAATATTTTTAAAATTTCCCTATTATGTATTTGAATGAATTTTTTTTCTTTCATGATTAAAACATTTATATTCTAAATATTTTTTTTCAGGTTTTACAAGAAATAAAAAAATTAATTTCGATTTTTCAGATATATACAAATGATGAGTAAGACTAATTAAAAAGAAATATTAATTTTCAAATTAAGATTAGATTATTGTTTTTTTAAACTTTTTTTAAATTTGTAATTCAAAGATTGTGATATAAATAAGGAGAAAATATTGATGTAAATAGTTAATATATACGAAAGAAATTATTACATTTATTTTGGTAACAAAAACACAATACCAACAATTTTCAGAAAATCAATGATCCGAATTTTTGATTTTAATCATAAATGCTACTTAAGTACACTCATGTTTAAATCTTACATAAACATTTAAAATCGTATTAAATTTTGTTGGTTACAAGTTAAATCCTAGAAATCAGAAACTTTTAGTAACTAGACAGTAAAACCTTAGTGCAGTGCTTCTCAAACTCCGAATATTAGCGACCCAATATTAGTCAAAATTTTCATCGGGCAGCAACCATACAATAATAATGTATTGAATTCAATAATACTATACTTTGACGCTAAAGCTACAACATGATTTCTACCTCTTACGTGCCACCGACGTATATAAATGTCTTGCTAACCAAAACAATAAATGTCCCGGACGCATATATACGTCTTTCCTGTATGATCTGCTATCTATAAAATTACTCCGAAAGCTTTGGATTGCAGCAAAATGACCTTGACAGTGTTTGTGCAGGATTTACTTATTTCATAGCATTTCTTCCTTTTCTCCTCTTCTCCCCTAAACATCACAGACACGCGCTTACGTGGAAAACGATGGCTTGTAGAACGATTCGTGTAAGTTTAAACCGGCAGTTAAGGTATTAACTATAAACCGTACTAATTGTCAAAATAAATATTAATCTTTGGATATCATTTTTTATATGAAAAGTCCATGGGGTCACTGGTAATTTTTAAGCTTGTTCTTAACTAAATATTATTAAATTATTTATAAAATACATTGTGCAGTACTGATACATTTATAAGTGTATTACATCAGTATAAATGTGTTTTTTATATTTTTCATTATGTCAGAATATATTTTGTGTTTGTTTACTTTACATAAATTAAAAATTTTCTTAAATAATCTTTTGTTTTTGTTTTTTCAACATGCTCGCGCCCCCCTTCGTAAAGATATCACCCCATCTTAGGGGACGCGCCTCACAGTTTGAGAAACACTGCCTTAGTAAGATCTATATTATTTGTTAAATAATAAACTTCTAAACTTACAAACCATTTAGATATATAATTAAACTGTTATTTTTATAACAGATTTACATCTTGTAGAATCATTGAATTTTGCTTCTTAAAGACAGATATCGAGAATCATCAGGAATTAGTCTGACTTTACACGGTTAATTCATGTTCATTTCAAGTAACCTACTATTTAACCTATATATCTTCTCAAAATGTTCACACTACATTGGAGTTAGTATTATTTATATCCTGTTATTAGATGAACTTGATCAAAGCCCATGGTATTTTTATAACTTTGCTTGACTACCTATTACAGCTACTTTTGATACTTCGGATACTAGTTATGATTTATTGTTTACACTCCCCACCCCCTTAATCTTATAACTGATATATAAGACAGTATATTTTGTGTGATATGTAATATATTGTAACAGTACTTTTCTCTAATTCTTATAAAATGTTTCGCAAGGCAACGCTCTTTAATAAAAGAGAAAATGACTTGCACTCACAAAATTTTGTAGCAACTAATTCAATGGATATTTTTCAAACTAGTTTGACAGATTATATATCAAGAAGTTTAAAGTTGCCTTTTTTAATAGCCATTCATGGCTACAATTGTTAAGAATTTTTCAGAATTTGTGCAACGGCAATAACATAAAATTTATGAAGCTCTCATAGCTGATGAATTCCTTCTGATTAGAACTATTAATTTTAATTTATTTAATTAATGTGATTTCATAATTGAAATTTTCAAAATATTTGAAAAATATAAGAGTGTTTAGGTTTCACTTCACCCTAGATCAAAATGTATTTTATGATGAACACAAATTAAACTAATTTTATTGCCCTTTCACGTAATGCAAGTAGGTGAACAACAGTTCTCAATTGAAAAATAGAAATTCAGTTGAATATAAATAAACAAAATTGAGGAATCTTATTTTGAAAAAAGAAAAAAAAATGTGTTGACTTTTGCTTTACCCTAAACATGTAAATCAAGACCAGATTTTTAATTAAATAGATCGAAGTAAATAAATTTAATAATAAAGCCATAAATGCTGCCTCGAAGACTGCAATTATTTTATTAACTGGCATTTAAAAATAATTTAAATAAATTTCGGTTCATTAATGGAACTTTGAAGCTTAGAAAAATAGGAAATGCAAAACAAATGGATATCTTATGTTTGTTAAACTTTTATAAAGAAAAAAAAATATGTGCTACAAATACTAGGAGGGTAAAACATCTTGGAAGTTTCTGATTTATAATTCATAATAAAAATTGTATGACTTGGTTGAAAATAATTTTTGTTTATTGATATATATTGTACTGAAACAATATAACTGAAATGCATAAAAAAGGTACTATTTCAAAATTTCTCATTTAAAGCAGCTAATCCCCTTCATTAAAGAGATAATTTCTGGTTATTCTAAACAGATACAGACATTCATTAAAGAATTCAAATCTGCTTCAAATCCAACACCTGCACATGTTACACCAATACACATTATTCAGAATGACTCATCTGCTATATATCGCGAATCTGGATTCTGCAGAATGTGATATGCCTGCCACGATCCGTTAGGCAAATTAAGTTGCATGGGCAATTTAGAACAATAATTAATGTAGCGACATGTTGACGCAGTCACAAGCAGGTAACATTGATTCTGATGAACGGTTATTTTATTAATATTCCAGAAATAATCCATTAAGTTTGCACATCGTTATAGTCTCATGGAATATTAACTCTCTTGAAGCAGGGGAGGGAAATGATTTTAATTAGGTGACAGCTAAATTTCATTCCTCGTGTCAAAAGAGTGTCCACTAGATCGTTTGATGGCGCCGATACACCTCTGTCTTTGGCAGCTGGATTTATTTAGCTACGATACTTCAATATTTTAAATAATTTTGTAATTTATCTGAATAATGCGCCTTTGAATTTACTTTTCATTTGAAATAAACATCAACATTATTTACTAATTTTATTATTTGTTCTTTTAAATTAATTTATCCATAACATTTTACGTTTTTAAGAGAAATTATACAGCCAAACTTAAGAGGGTTTTGTATATACGCATCTGTATATTTCTGTATGCATGAGTATAGATATATATATATATATAATATATGTGTGTGTGTGTGTGATATATAGCTTAACTTATTATTTAATTAGAGTTCTAATATTGTATGTTTTTATTTAAATCATAATTACGAATATCATATTCCATTGTGCAAGTCTCATTTCATTTCGCATTTAAAGATTAAAACCTATATTCGCACAAATTTATTCAGGATTCCTCGTTAAAAGAATTAGACAATGAATATTTTTGACAGATTTTTTTCGTGATTCATAGAAAAAGAATAGTTTAATAGCTTACACTCATGACTTACTGAGCAATTGAAACTTTTCCCTAAAACACTTACGTAATTCCCAAAAATAACTTACATTTTACTTCACTAAAGTGACTTAACACTCCTATTATTTTTACCCCTGATGTCATTATGTTGAGTATAGAAAAAGATAAATCTACCTTCTGCTTACTTTGCACTTGGTTGGAGAAGATGTTGAATTTATCTCCTGATGCAAAAATTACTGAAAGTATTGATGATTAGACCTATATCTACGACTGTAACATCCCGATAGACAAAAAGAGAACATACATATAAATATATATATATATATATTACTTAAACTTGGGATTTATGAGAAATATTTTATTTTAGAGTACTGACCTACATAACATCCGAATATAGAGTTTTCAATATTCGAAAATCTAAGCTGAGTAGGATATACCCTCTTCTGTTCTCCTACAGATTTGAAATTATTATTTGTCATTAAATTTCAAAAGTTCAATCTGAATTTCCAGATGTTAGAAATATTTTTGGTGTCAGTATGTGTATGCATTGCAATGATTTTTTTTCAAATTAAGCAAATGTATTAAGAAAAAGGATTTTATAATCTGTAGAATTATGATACACTGATTGAGAATTGAGAAATAAATCCTTCAAATTAGAATCAGATGTATAAATGTAATCTAAAAGAAAATAAATAACTTTCTGACAATTTGTTACAGGCACTGTGTGTATTAACTTTTTTTTTCTTTTGCAATTAATCCGGAAATTCTTTAAGCAGCTTATTTTTAATCCAAGGTATATTTAATCGGGCCAACTGGGTAATCAGCTTTCGTAAATTAGTTAAGCACTGAAGGGATTACAACTGCTGCTTTTCGGTATCTTTATCCTCTTCGATGGTTTTGAAAGATTCTATCTAAGTAAACAAATGCTATTCTACAAAATGAGTAAACTTGTACCAGCTTCTTAATTACATCGACTTCTAGTAGCTTTTGTGTCTAATGATGATTTGAAAATATTAGAAAATAAACTTACTGGCTACACAAAATGCAACACCAAGAAAGACCAGAGATATCACAGCGAAATTTATTAGGCATATAACAGGCTGTACAAATATCAAACGATTAAAATTGCAGCCTCTTGGGACGTGTGGATGATGACAAAATCCGTAGTTAGTTTATCCACCATTGTTAGCTATAACCACTAACACACACCTCAGCATTGAATCAGAGGTTTTGGACGTATCCATAGAGTGCAGCTGCATGCTGCTTTCATTTAATGCCAAATTGGATTTGGTGTAACAGCAAGTGGTGTATCCCTTTCTATTCGTTGTGCAAGCATGTACCATACGTTTTTAATGGGCGATAGAAAGCTAGAACAAGCACGCCAAGGAAGCAATTAAATCTAATGAGTAAAGAGCTAGTGAACGTTGCGTGCCACGTGTGGTTCCGCATTACGCTGTTGGAATATGACTGATGACAATCATTGAATGTATGGGAGGACCACGGGCTCCAACACCTCAGAGATGTAACTCTGGCTGCTCATTGTACCGGCAATGCATACTAGAGGGGTGTGGCAGTGAAATACAATACTGCCCCAAACCAATATACTGAGTGCATGACCATTGTGACGATGCATAACACAATAGTTCAAGAGTCTCTCATCACGGTCATCGTAGTCGAATTCAACCATCGTGATGTTGCAGGCAGAAACATTCTTCATCAGTAAACACAATACCGTTCCATTCCACCACCACACCATTTGCGGCGCAAACGCCTGAGGTTTTTCTATTCAAGAGTGTTGTTGTTGCTTATGCCACTTGATCGACAGTGACATCATATCAAGTTCCACGAAATTCAGCGCTGTGCAGGGCTAGATTTTTACACCTGTCATTAGCTTTAGCTTTGAACACCTTGCAGGTGGTAGTACGATTTTGTTCAGTTCCACTCCAATTTTGAGGGGTGAGACCATGGGGGTGGTCATGGGTCTCGCTCCTCTCCTCACCTTCCACCAACCTCTCTAGAGGACTTGCGACTCGACGGCATTCAAGAGCAAACGAATCAATGGACACCTTGTCACCCGTGATGTGCGTGCTATAATGCAAACTTGATTTGCAAACTTTTGAAGATCATTTATTTGTTCTCAATAAAGCTATGATACGCCACCTGGGGGGGGATTAAACACATTGTTTTTTTTCCTTGATAAAATTCTCATCACTTCATTCAGCCACTACCCACATTTCATATATTTCCGCTGAATAGTTTTTGCTATAGACTGCTCGCAAATTTCAAGTTTAGTTATGGACACCCGGTACATCGTTCCTTAGACCACGATCCTCCTGTAATGAAATTCTGTCATATAATAGTTAGTTTTTCTTTAGACATAATGCAAACTCTGCATAAACAAACGAAGTTTGTTGTATACCTTCTTCATATTGCAGTTATTTAATGGGTCTGCAGAGTACAAGAAATAACACATAGTAAATATCTTCAGTACAAATTAAACTTAACTGACAAATTTAAGTGGCTCTTATCAAAATAAATTTAATAAACTTATTTTTGTTGATGAATGTTACGTTATGTAGAAAATGTTTTGACTTTTGACATGTATAAAAATTTTGCATTTAGATAGAGCAGTAACAATGCGAATAGAACATAATACAATCCTTCTTTCCTCCATTTTTAAATGAAACATTAATATTTCTGAAATATATAAACATATCTTAGAAAACTACTTTCTAATATTAGTTACACTTAAATATTGATTTTTGTACTTTTTTAAGCATTTTTCAAGGTTGTAAGGCCTAATCACAGAAAAAAATATTATCAGATAAACAAGGAATGTAACGAATGTATTTAATATATATCTTTAAAATAAATCTTGTTGAAAGGAAACATTAAAATAAAATTATATTATGAGAGAAATATGTATTCACCAATTTTAAAAAATGGTTTCGAAAAAAGTTATTCATAGGAAAATAATTATATAATTAAAATCTTTTATTCTGGAATATAAACGATTTGTATATTTTCAGCATGTTCCAGAAAATTTGAGAATATCATGAACTATATATTATTATGGTAGTTTAATATAATTGATGGAACTTTAGAGATACTCAGCAAAAAATACGAACTCCTTATGTAGCCCATTTTAATAATAAAAATATGTTTAACTATAATAATATCGTTAAACAAATTGGTAGCTTTTGAACTGCCATTACTTTGAATATACTGTTTAGAAATATTTTTCTGCGACCTACTTTCTCAACATTTTTGGTTAGAATATTTGAAAAAGGAAAATCTAACATAATAAAATCGGGATATGGCTGACCCTATCTCTCTATTTTTGAATTATTTATCTAGTCCATTGTTGCATTCTGTGCAGAAAAATGCTTTTTTCTTGAATTTCGGACATACTATTAAAGGATGTGCAATCGAGGCTTTTTTATCACGAAGGCTATTCTCGCTACATATCCAGACATTCAGGCCCTATGCACATGGGAATTGAACCTTAAAAATATTTACCCTTGCTTTGTGGAGCAATACATATAGGGAAGATTTCCATTTTTTTGCAGTGTAACTTGGCTTATTTGATCTGGACATAGTAAAATGAAATGCAATACGTTTCTTAGATTATCATTGGGTATGCAAGATTGTATGTAATCTTTTTCGAGAGAAATGCATGTTTTTTCATAAAATATGTTATACAAAATCCTATAAATATTTGCAATATTCGAAGAAACTGTCACAATTTAATCTGACTTATTGGTGATTATTAAATTTTACTGGGTTTTTCCCTGAGTTCAGATAAAATAGTAATCTTATTTATACTCTAGATAGGTTTTTTTTTTCAGTTCTACTATTAGCTCACTCTCTCCCTATATATATAAATTTATTTATTTATATATATATTGTTCAAATTTTCAATCGCTAATAAAATACTTTTTCACAATCAAGTTCAGATATTTTTTTTAACTTGTAGGGACACTTGATGTTAATACAGTTATTTAAAATATTAATTCATTTTAATTACCGGTTTTCGACGCAAACTTAGATATATCTCCATTGTTGTAACAATGTAACTGATAAACAATGATAAAGGTTGGCTTCGAAAACTGGTTTTTCAGCCCAACCGGATATGCATTGTTACATTAATGTAGACAAATCAAGCTCTTCTTTCAATTGCTCTTTTTATTAATGATTGAAAATTTGAACAAGACATCTCTCTCTCTCTCTCTATATATATATATATATCTATATATATATATATATATAAGAGATAGATATTCAAATTTTCAATCGTTAATAAAAGGCTTTCTATTTTCATCCATTCAGAGTAGGAATTGACTTTAATTTTCTTTATATATGCATTGCTTGATTTTATATAAGTTTTATCATGAATGACTATTATTTTCAGAAAAAAGATATTATTGATTTGTCACATCTTATTTAAAATTGTTCGACTGCCATTATCACTTAAAACAATGAAATCATAGTTTTAAATATATTTCTTTCATTGGTTTGTTAAATTTCTATAAATTCTATTGAAATATTTAAACAAATATACAAATAATTACTTACAAAGTTTATAACACTTGAAAATTTTGAAGCAATCCATTAGTGTATTCAGAAATATTCTTCTTTAGAAAAAATATCGTTTTAAAAAATATGTAAGTAATTTACATTAAGTGTTTCATTCTTCAATTTGTGAATTGGCGTTTCTTATGCAATTAGTATTTATTATTTTACAATTTGCTTCATTATTTTTTGATCAAAACATTACGAAAAATAAGCATTAAATAAACATTACTAAAGATTGAATCTATAAATTTGTTATTCTTTTTGAAGAAATAAATCATAAAATGAAAAATTCAGGTATTATATATTTATATATATATATATATATATATGGTATTTTTTTAAAAACTTTTTTGAAATGCAAACTTAATTTTCATGGCAGGTAACATAAAATGAAATTTGACATATTTATTTTTATAGAATGGGCAATTTACATGTGTTGTTGATAAGAACGGTAAGGCTTATCATGAAAAATCAATGTTATGCAACATAACAGTCATAAAATGTAAAAGGTTAGAAAATGCTTTTTTAACCAATTTCTACATTTATTTATTTCAAACTCAATTGAGTATTACTTGATAAACATTAACAAAAGAAATATATATTTTTCACTGATGTAAATCATATTTAATAGCAGTTTTATTTATTTAAATACATTTTTTATTAAATGCACTTGAGCAGATACGTATATCACAATGCTTAATAGTACAATAGATCGAAAGGAAGAATTCCATTTATGTTATTGTAAGAAAACTACATAATTTTAATCTTGTAATTTTTTTTTCATTTTATGCTTTCTTGAAGAGAATTGTTTGAAAAATCTTAAGTTAAAGACATGTTAATTCAATGACTCTTAGAGAAGCTACGTATGTTAAATACCATCCAACTTATTTCAAAGCTTTACTCTGAAACTTAATTTCATGAAAAAGCTAACAATAAAGGCTTAATTTTAGTTCAAATGTAAGTAATCTTCTACTAGGGTGTCTTTCCCGGGAAATCAAAAGATTTTTGTACTCTTTCTATTCCCGGGAATCACATGGACTTGAATTATCTATGAGGTAGTTTTTTTTTACTTGACCTTACATTTCAATCTTGGACATCGGTAACTGAACCTAGTGTGGCAATTTGAGATCATTCACCCCGAACTTCCGGATGAAGGAATGTTCGTTACCCCAACTGTGGGGTAAGAGTGTAATATGAGAACTTTGGGTGTGAGAATTTTTCCATAGCTAGCCGTTGGTGTATTGAGCTTCGTTAACAAGAAATATTGGGTTTTTAAAGCAATCGCATTTCGTTGCCAATCAAATATCATTGATACAGAAAAGTTATGTGAGTAAACATTACTATGAACATTTACAAAGGATTATTAGGATCTGAGAACTTGCAGATTTATCTCTCGTTCTTATAAACTGTAAATTTTTTCCCCTTCATTCTGACAAAGGGAAGTTATATTTTAGTCTATAAAAATAACCTATTAAAAGTATTTTTTTCTTTAAAAACTGCCTTCATTGCTAAAATTTTCAAAAACTAATTGTTTTAGAAATTTCTGCAATACAAATGTTTCAAATTTTGCTTCTCATGTTTAAGGTATCTAACTACATGCGACAACTTAAAAAAAAATAGAAATATGGGGATTTTTTATTATTGTTTATATTTGTTTGGTACATTTTAAGACAAATATGATACAATTAAGGAGAGAAAAATAAATTATTATTACAAAAATGGGAAAAAATTGGTAAACATTTTCAAAAAGTAACATAAAAATGGCCCATACTGTACCAAAAGTTTATGAACAAATTTTCAACTTTTCAATTCTCATGTGTTGCTATGTTATTCTTTTTTAAAGTGACCTTCGGGATAAAAAATATTTTAAATTTAACAAAAACTAGAATTTTAGTTAATATATGAAAATTACTCAATAAAAAATAGTGATTATATTAACATAAGGGACTGTAAATTTTGTAATAAAATAGTGATTGATAAATCTGAATGTTAAAACACTTCTACTATTATACAGCAGAATAACACAAAAAAATTCAGTTGATTATCTTCAAAATGGTTATAGTAATCGCTGGCCCCGTTTGAGCATTTTCAAAGTAATACATGTAGAGTCAAAGCGTTTTAAAGTATGACATCTTGCTTCAAGTAATAGCATCTGCTTTTGCCCAAATACTTGTAGTTTTTGTTCTAGGGAATGGAAAATAATAAAACTTGGTGCTTTTATAAAGCTAATAAGATGGCTTCTAAAACAAAATCATAAAAAAGTGTCAATTTTTGGCAAAATTCACAATTTTAAGGTTGTCGGATACCTTCAGTATATTTGCTTAAACATCAAGTAAAAATCGTCTAAATGTTATTTGATTCATCAGAATAGCAGTTTTAGTTCAAACAATACTTTATCCACGGCTATGCAACAATACTGAGTAATCTCATTTTCTACCTGTCTAATAAGATGTTATATGGCAAAAGATATGATTACTTAATCTTTACTTTGAAAGAACTGCGTACATCTCCTGCTTCGTACATTGTCATTGTAGATAGATAGTAGACATCTTTCATGAAACCGGGTGCTCAGTAGACATTGAGGTGATAATCTAAGAATTTCCTTTTATTCTTTCCTCTATAAGATTATCCAAAGAAACTTTTCTCATTTATGTGAATAACTTTAGTAGTCATAAGGTTCAGTGCTTACAACAAGCAGGTTAAAATTGGAATACTGTTATAAGTTATGATATATGTCATTTGTTTTTCTTTGAACATACAAAAATATTCAAAATTTTATCTCCTATTAATAACTATTATAACAAACAGAGAAATCATATATTTGTCATGCTTTGCTCACAAAAAATATTGATTTCGATTTATAAATTTTAATATTTATATATAGTTATTAAAATATTACAATTATACAGAATTATTAAAATTATTAATAGAATTAGAAAATAAAATTATTACAAGTATGTCAAATTTTATTCCAGGTGACTTACATTGATCGCTCAATGTATTTATTTGAAAATAATTGTTTGAAGCAGATAATTATTATTGTTCCTTTTGGTCTTATTCGACTCGTTAAATGTATTAATAAAGACTTTTAGATACTTTAAAATCTTTCTGCATACAAATTTCCGTGTTCAGTTCTGAGATTTATGTACCTAAAAAGTTTTTGTGTGCAATAAAAAAATTCCATGTTTCAATGTTATATTTATGTTTGTATATAATATTGAAAGATAAGAAGTATAATCGGTAGTACTTGCATTGTTTATGCGACTTTTATACTGCCTTACATGTTCTCGAGGGTTTCGGCAAAGAATACTTAAAACAGTATTCTCTCTCTTAATATATCTGATGATGATTAGAGTGTCAAAAATATATCAAAAGAAAAAAAATGTTTTTTTTTTATATTAAATGTTGAGAATTGGTGGATACAATTTTTTTAAAATTAAATTAATTTCAATGAATATAAATTATGTGGATTCGATTATCATAGATCAAGAACTATGGAAAGTATAATATCATATAATAAGGTGCATTGTTATAATGCAAATTTAATTTCTTTTCTTTTGCGGATGATATTTCTTATTAAAATATAGTAATTACGCATTTTAAAAATTTAAAAACTTTATTCATCCATTTAAGAATTTTTCCAATTATTTGAAATATTTCGGTGTATGGGAAAATACATCAAGAGCATTGATACAAAAACTTCTGGGCAAAGCTGAAATATTAACGAAACAGCAAAACGAACAGGCAGATTGAACAAAGAGACCGAATAAGGGTGATACAGCTTGTGTATATACTCAACAATACTTACTAGAAGAGCACTGGAACTGAACGACATTCAGTTGATGCATCAGCGTAACATATCCAACAAGTAATATAATAAAAGTAATAAAGATGACTCCAATCCAGGTAGAGTTATTAGAATTTAGAGAAAAGTCAAAGTGCGACTAGTATGTCTGCAGAGCTCAGTTTCGGTAATGTTAAAGTTTAAGAATTTTAAGAACATTGCAATCTTCAAGAAATGCTGTCCAAAGGCTCAAAATTAGTCATTCACAAGTATCCACGACCGAGACAGCAGGATAAAGCTCGTCAAGTGTGACAGACTTTCAAACGACCGTAACCACGTTTTACAGTGACCTATAGGCTGTACAATGAACGCCTGCTTTTATAATGGCCAATGCGATGTATCATTTACGCTTTATTGGAGAAGATCATTTCTGAGGTACTGAACAACTGAATGTGTTTCACACCTCAAAATTGCCAAATAATTGGACATATTAGCAATACAGCTTCAGTATTCTTTACACAAGAAATCAGACTTGATTTAACTAGCGACTCTGAAAGTCTCCACGCTTGTAAATATGTTAGAAACGCAACACTCCTCTAAGTTTATCGTAAGAACCAGTTTAGAGGAAATGGAGCTCTCCTTTGTGTATATATCATTTTTTGTATCTGGTACCATTATATTCCCTAGGATGTTTTGACTTTGGCCATTGTACAGAGTTTATTCTTCCTCTCGGGCGCTGTTACAGATGCAATGGATCCTCTGTTCATCTTCATAGACAACCACGTTAGTCCTTTAGCGTATGTTTGTCGACGGCTTTTATAAAAGGAAGATATTCAACGCAGGAAAATCACTAGATTTAAATACAGTAGAAGACGCATGGATTTTCTAAGGACATTTGATAGCCTGTCTGGAGTTGTTAGTAACAATTCCAAATCTGTGATTAGAGCTACACAAAAAATGAGCTGCAATGCTTTTACAGCTCATTGACAACCTTGCACTCAATATGACTAAATAATTTAATTTCTAAGCAGCCATTAGGAGGATCATATCTCCTATTGAAGAATGGCATTTTCTTGCCAGGAACCCCTCAAAAATGTAAGCTTCTGTCTTATTCAATTACGCTGCAAACTAATTTTTCAATAAAGTTCCGTTTTACTCTTTGAATTTCTTTTATTGGAAAGCTTAATTTACTTTTCTGATTTTCTTGAGTTTTGATTATGCATGGTATTTTTTTGTCCACTTGATAAATTGTACAACTATTTCATTTAAAAACCTACTTCGTATTTATTATTTGTAAATCAGTGTAGCTGAACGCAAATTATTTGTAAGCTAATTACTTAACACTAGTAATTATTTATGAGTAAATCTATGCTTTCCACAAAATTAATGAATTATATTTCACGAAATATTTCATTTTTTCTCTTAGGCGTCTACTATTAAAATACGTAATTGACTTTTTATGCATTAAGAACCTTGAAAAATTTCCTTGTCAAAAACAAAATGTCTGATCGCATGTTAATTAATCACATTAAATTTTTTATCAAGAAAACTCTTAAGAAACATATATTTATAATCTCTTTTTCTTCTCTTAATTTTGGTAATTGTATTTGATTACTTTAATTAGTTTTACTTTGTGCCGCCCGGATGTAGAGATTTATTGTTAATTATTTCATGGCTTTTCTTCAATTATAATAAATTACTTGAGAAAATGCGACAAATGTTTAATAAATTATCATAGCAATTACATATGATCAAATAAAACATTGAATCTTTGTGAAATTTTCATTTCGGATACAAAATATATTTTCATGAATTTTAATTTATTTGGATTTTGTGTCTCAAAAACAAGAAATTATTAATGCTTTTTGTATAAATTGTGGTAACCCACCTCATTTAAGACGTGCGATTAAATAATCTTAGTCATATAAATATAATTATCCTTGGAGAAATTCGAAAATAAATTGTAAATGAAATTAGAGCATTATGTTTTGATGGTATACTTAAAAATATTATAAAAATGTAATTAATTTGGACTTTAAAAAAAAACCTTTAAGCAAGAAATTAAAGCAAGGAGATTTATTTTTAATGCAATAAAATTAAATGGAAATTGTTCCTTTTGATTAGTTATCTATCTGAAATCTATTTTACATTGATCTTCATTGTTCAACATAAATATAGAAACTGATTAATATATTTTTTTTATAAAATAGTTTTCTTGGCGATACACTTTTTGATATAGTCTTAAAATGCATGAGTATTTTCTTTATTCCTTAAATTCTGCGTTATTATAAAAGTATAATTTTAATAAACACCAGTTGTGTTTTTCAATACAAATAATCTACGTAATCATTACTAGATATATAATTTTTTTTACCTCAGTGAAAGAAATGTATCTACTGAATTAATCCAAGTTAGCATTTTGGAAATATGAATGCCGCAAATGTTTCGTTACATAAAAAAAATCATTCATTCTGTTCATAACCTAACACTAAAAAAATAAAACGAACTAACGATAAAAAGGTACCAGAATTTTTAACTACTTAATAGCTGACAGATTTTTAATTTTTAAACAGAATATGAAGCAAGACTTTTATTTTTAAGTACTTATTCAATTTATTCAATCCTTATTATCCTTATAAATTTATATGACTACTTTATTTTATAAACATTTATTTACTTTTCACCCACACACAATATGTTCTTTATGGAACATGTGTTTAAGATATAATTGAGGACAATCCCCCCCCCCCGATTTAGCAAACGGCTCATTAAAATAAATTTAGAACACTTTATTATAAACATAAAATACAAGAGGCATGTTATACATATATAAGATGTTTTATCTTGACATTATTTATTTATCACCAGTAAACTCACAAAATTAAGCCATGAATTTGAAGATTTTGGCTTACGAATTAGTTTTCTTCATTATGAAACATTCCAAGGCTCAAGTAAACTGTTTTATGCTGAATTTTCTATGAACTTAAAAACTCATTATCTTCTATTTGATAGGTGACGAGCCACCTATAGCAATCAGTGCGGTCCTTGCTGTTCTTATGGGTCTTGTTGGTGCACTTGTTCTTCTTGCCATCATTATCATCTTCATCATGAAATCCAGAAGTTCAAGTGATAACTCAGGTAATATTTTAAGGTTAATTTTATAAGGACTATTTTTGTGTTAGTGTTATAGCTCTTTTTGAATATGAATGTTTTAATTGTCTATTTAGTCTCAAGAAATACTTTTATGAACATTCTAAAGTTCTTACTGAAACGACAAACGTTTCATAACTATTTTGCGGAGTATTAGATGGAATAGATTTAAAATTTAAAAAAATGCATTTGATTTTAAAATTTGCTTCACAATTGAACTGAAAAATTGTAAGTTTAATTTTTGTCCATGTATATATCGAAAGAAACAATGTTATACATAAAAAAATATTAATTTTCCCCTTAAAATTGTTGTTTATTTGCAGCATTTCGTATATTTTGCTTTTAAATTTGATTTTTAAACATTTAAATTGAATTTGTGCTACAAATTTAAAAACTGCATCCTCCATAACTCTGCTTTCAGTTGTCATTCTTTGCGTATATTTACAAGCAACTGTATAATATGGATGCATTGTGTGTTAAAACTGTTAGGTGGAAATTTTTGTAATAATTCTATAATTTTAGTTTTTAACAATTTATTTATTTATATTTTATTCTTTTCCTCTAGTATCAATAAATCTTAATTATTCAACGATAATGTTGAATTACATGTTTCAAGTGAATATTCGGTTAGTTAAATAATTAAATGCAACTTCTTTTTTTTGGTTGGTAAATAAAAATTAAATTTATTGAAAAGCAAATGCTATTTTATTATTTGCTAGTATCTAATGATATTAAAAAAGTTCATGCACCAGAAAGGTTACCGACAAAGTTAAAAATACCGAAAAAGTTAACTAATACATTAAATATCAGATGATGCTGTAGTATTTTTATTTGTCAAATTGCCTTTGTTTATATTGTTGCGATGTGAATTCCTACTGTTGACAAGTACGGTATTTTATTTTTAGACGAACTTGGAAAGGAAACTGTTCCGAAAATACACTTATAAATCAAAATATATTCTGAACACTTTTTTTAATACAAAAGCCATCTTTCCTGGATTATTTAGGCATAAACTGAGCAATTATAATAGCTAATACCACAGAATAATTTAGACTAAGATGTGATCTGACCTACCACACTTTAAAATCGGTTGGTTTCAAATTAAGAGATTAAACTTATTATATTGGTATGTTTTAGCATAATCCAATTACAGAATTTGCATTTCCTATAATGTGAGAAAATACAAGTTCACATTTTAATTCAACTACATAATCTTAGCAAAAGATATGATTTTATTAGACACTGCTTTATGAAATAAATATTAATGCAATGCGTTTTATTATTTTGGTATTTAACTTTTTTTGAATATCCATTTATAATATTTGATAATGTTGCACACTTACATTTTAATGCAAATTAATTTGGAAAATTTACATTTGGCCATTTGGAATATTAACCAGCTTACTTTGGTAGTGTCCTTATATAGCAAGGATGATTAATGTAATAAATTTATTAAGAAATCATTATGAAATTCATTTACTGTCATACAGATTCCTATATCACTTTCACATAAGTACTTTGCCGATTGTTAAGTGCCCCACAATGCGACTTAACACATCAAAAATTTACAGAGTGTTCTTAAGAGAGCGTAAAGCTCAAAGGGTAATTCATCTCACATACCCACTTTGAGAATAAAATTCTAGATGATAGCACGGTTTAAATATAACAGACACAAGGGACCACTTAAACGGATTAGATGATATAAATGGGAGCGGTAAAACAAATGGAGTTGAAATTCCTGGGTAATGTCCTGCGAATGTTTATGAACATACCCCAAATTCCGACAGGGTCATCTGTTCTTTGTCAACCACTAAATTATTGCGCACTTTGCCTCTACCCCATAAGCTTATTTTATTCCGCTCAATCATCAGTAGAGAGAAAGACAAAATTACCTTCGAAAGGTATACATTTGTTACATATTATGACGTTGATCCTGGGAGAATTAAATTTTGATGTCACTATCAATTCTTTATTGTGTGGTTGCCTATTTCAATTTGAGGAAGAGAATAGCGCTCCCTATTTTCATATTTTTTTTCTGTTTTATATATATATCTTTCGTAATTTCTGAGCTACTCATACTGTGGGTTCAATTTGAATTGTAAGTGTTTTCAGTTTTTTACAATATTGTTTTTCTCGACACTACTTAAACATAACTTCCTTGCATATAGTAACATAACGATACAATATTGTAATATCAAATTATCGCATAAGTGTTTAACAGTGCATCGTTTACCGAACGTAAAATTGTCAAATTATTCTTGTATTATTTGGCTTTCGGTATCTGAACTCATCCAGGGCACTTAAAAAAACATTATTAATATTTTCTTAGGAATACGTACTAATAAATATTAATACTTAACCAGCAAAGTTACAAGTAATTTTACATAAATCACAATTTTAAGGGAGACTTTAACAATTTTTTCAGAAGTTATTTAAAACAGAGCTGAAGGTAATATCCTTATATCAATGAATGCATTATTAAATTACCTACATGCGCTTATACAGAAAATGCGCTAACATTTTAATGTTTTATTAAAATATAAAAAAAAAATCGGAGTTGATCGAATAAATAAAAAAAAAATGTGGCATACATATGAAGCTATAATTGAAATGACAAGCCATAACTCAGGAAATATTCATACGGTAAGAATTACTTAAGCACATTCCTTAGAAAATGATATAATTACCAGGTTCAAAAAACTTTCATAAAAATACATTCTTAGTAGTTTAAATTATCAGACTCCTCACGATATATTTTCTGCAATTTATATCCCACTTCTGGTAGATTAAAAAGGCACACTTCCAGTTTTTTTTTTTTTTAAATTTTGGAAATTTATTATAATTTGTCCTTTATGTAACTTGGAAACAAAATACTTAATGATTGTAAAGCCAATATATTGCCATATTCAATAAAATAATAATAAAAAAACCCAAATACTGTGTACTTTAATTGAAATTAGTCATTTCAATGTTTTCCGCTAAATTAATACTTTTTTTTAGCATCCAAAATAACACGAACACTTATTTGCTTTAAATTATTTTGATGACTCATAAAAACTGAAAAAAATAATTTTCATAACCTGAAATTTACTAACGAATAACTAGGGATAGTAAGTTCTAGTGAATATATTTTCTATTTGTAAGCCTTTATTGTTAAAACTTATTAAATATTGCTACATAATACTTAAGTGATGTATTTTGAAAGAAATACTTCCAAGCGCAAATTCCCTTCAGCACATTTTGTAAAGAAACATGCGACAAATTCCATTCCAGAGACTTTAAACATAATAGGACATCATTTTGCTTAGAAATTATCGATGGCCGAATCTCTGTGCTAATTAAAACAGGCCACAAAATTTTCAGATGCAAAAGCAAATATTATGCCGGAGTGAGTCCACTAACAATTAACACAATAACATTGTGTATCCAATCGCACCCGAAACATTCATTGTTGTAGTTTATCTCTTTCTAAAATAACACCTGTAGTTACGTATCCTGGAATACCAATACTGAATCCGGTTGCATGCTCTGAGAGGTTTGGTAGCTCATTAAAGGAGTAAACGCTGTAATTCACGACAATGTTTAGAGAGATTCGTTCATTAAAACTACATATAACAGATACATTTAAACACAACAAATACTTCGTTTCGCCAAAGCTTATTGATTGAATAAAGAAGCCTACAGGTGGAGATAACATGCTAAATTTTTGTAAACAGTTATAATAATATAAAATATTTACATTTAAATTATCACACAGCAGTTAAAATTTATCACATCTCTAAATGGGCTGCAGACGTTTAGAGTGTAAATACTTTAAAACTGTGATTGCCTGGAGACAGACAAAAAATATTATTATGATTGTACTGTTTGTGGTTTATATAATTTTGTACGAGTGTGCAGGCGCAAATAAATTTGATGTTCAGCTAAACAAGAAATATGGGAAACTCTCTGATAATGTAAATCCATTTACAGATATATGATAATAAGGGTATATGAAACTATAATTCTATTGGTATATTTTAATTCAATTTACTACAAATCTATAAGTGGAATTAATTTGATGCGTTTCGATATATAGGTTCAAGTTCATTATTAAGAATTTTATCCTGTAATTATACTGTTTTATTTGTTGTTGTTGATTTAAATTTTTCATTGATGTTGCAAAAAAATAGTATTTCCATAAGCTCGCTAATCTTTATTTTGCAATTTTACTAATCAGATTAATTGATTATAAAAGTGGAGTAACATGAGTTAGCTACAATTGTAAAGGGTTCAGAAAGAAAAAATATATATTTACAAGACGTTTTATTAATATACAATTGAAACTCATTAAGTTAGGAATAACTCTGTTTTCAATGTTTGAACTAATTGTTATTATATGCTCACTATAGAAAAATAATCTTTATTTAAGAATGCTAACTATAAATGCATATCTTTGGAATTTATATATTCTTTCCCTATACATTTTTTCGTAAAGTAATTTTATTGTTATAATTGTTAAGGCCAGTTCAAATTTTTTTAATTTTTGTTCATATTTTTGCAGCCCAGTAGAACTCAAAATGATATTTGTGTTAATAAGTGTTCTTTTACTTGAAAAAAAAACTCTATACAAAGCCTTTTATTTTAAATATTCTAATTTATTTTCCTTCTTAAGTATATAGTGGCACAATGATGATTATTAACCACACATATATTTCTAAATGTTACTATCTATAATATCACTCAGAAATTGTTCCGTCGTAAATGAAACAAAATTAAAACTATTCAATAAATAATCATATTCAGGAATTCAGTATTTTGTGACTTTCTTGAAATTGAAAAGTGTTACAATGCATAAATTATTGCATTGGCAATTCTTAAATCAGCTCTTAGTGCATTTAATGAGAAAAGCAGGAATGCAATTAAACTCTAAGGTCTCATTCAGTACAAAGGCGAAATCAAATTCACCCAGAGAGCTCTAATTTGTGTCACATTCCTAATTTAAATCTCTTGAATTGTTTCGTTCATTTCATTTTGGACAGCTAAAGTATCTCTTATCCAGCATTTAATAAGGCGAGTAGTAAAATCCCACTGGAAATCTACAGCATCACATATTCTGAAACTTAAAAAAAAAATGTTTTAGTAAAAAAGAAGTAGAAAATGCATGCTGAGAAAAAAATTCCTTAAATTTACTTTGAGAATTAAATGCATCTAACAATTAATTGGATGTAAAAATGGCTCTCTGTAAATCTATTTAAACCCGTTTTGCAATACTTTGTTCTTTTATGTGAGGATTCGAAATACACATCATAGAACTTTCTAAGGCCACGTAAAATATTTTGTATTTAGAAAATAATTAAAATTTTCTTTAAATTTTGAGATAAGTTTTGCTTTCAAGAACTATATTAAATAAATGCAATACAGTGACTTGCACAGACTTTTATGAAAAAGGCTTCGATCTAAAAAAAAAGATGAAAACATCGAGGTAATCTTTATGCTAAAACTTAAAAAAAATTGCTTGATGTACAGGGGGGGGGTATAAACCTCTAAACTTCACCCTTGTGTATGACACTGATAGATCATTTTTAAATTACTACTGTACTAAATGTATTCTGACGGGAACTGGTATTTTCAGCATGGTTTTTTTTTTATGTTTTCTCTCTGGTGAATTTTGAAATAAATTTCGAATCAATTACGTCACTACTTATTAAAATTCGAATAAAACACAAGCAACTGAACTTATTTGAAATTTTTGTGAATGCAATTCTTATTCGATGAAACCACGGTAAATTTATTTAATACTCTGGATTTATTTTGATTTTGTGGATTACTTATTTGACATTATTTGGAATTTAAAAAAAAGTTTTAAATTTAGTGAGGAATTATTTTCGTATTCATTTTATAGTAGATTTGAGAATTTGATCTCTTAGTCTTAAACATCTCGTAATATTCCTTCACATTTAAAACGATTAGGAATGAGTGCCGTTATAAAAAGTAGATCTATATAAATTTTTCGGATGTGCCAAAAGTTTTTCCTGATGATCTATAACGCAGAATCAAATACCGCCAATCAATAGTTTCTGACACTTTTCACCCAGGCTTAACCATAACTGACCGCGCCATAATTCCAAGCGCTTTCAAACCTAATTGTTACTTAACAGCCCCATATCAGGTGCAATACGCATGTAAGCAGGAAACATTTCTGATGAACAAACTGCTTATTAGTCTTCATCAACGACAGCCACAATATAGACTCAAAGCTCTAGATATTCGCAGCATCTTCAAAGATACGGTTTGTGCATCGCTACCTGCATTTTACACTTTAAAATTAAGTGTAAATTGACTGTAAATATTTATGTAATTAAATTGTCTATATCTCTGACTGTTACTGAAAATACAAAACCCAACACTAAATAGAAATGCTACATAATTTATCCACAGTTTCATCCAATTACTTCTGTAAAACAACTGGCAGTATTTTAGTCGTATGTCTAAGAATATTTTCTGTCTATCACTGTGTTCTTTTGGTGGTTTTCGGAAAATCGCCGAAATGCAAAACATATGTAAGGGACTAAGTTCTTTTTAAATATTCCCATGATACACCATCGGTAAAGAATCGAAATGCACATTTGGGACGTAATAAAGCCATGTTTTATCAGAAGGACTGCTCACAATGGAGTAGAGCCACATAGGAATGGCCTTCGTAAATCTTCAGACCTGACCACCCACTAAGGCACAGTACGCCTTAAGAATACCGGAATTGATTGCTTAGCTCTACCTCTTGTGCAAATGAAAATGTAAGTTCCGCCGCCTCTGATAATAAAGCACAACCGATTCGCACAATAACGAGAATAAAAAGAGCGATAGTCTTTTCTTATAATGGCCATAGAAACCAAAAACAAAGCAGACATTATAACCACACTTTACTTCTCGGCTTCTTTTACTCGTAGAAGTAAAAGAACAAAGAAATATAATAAAAGAGACAGACAGAAATAAGAAAAGAAAAGAGCAAAAAATAATGCTGCTCAAATAACGTCGGCTCGTAATGAAGACGAATGACAAGAATTGCTAGGTTTGGCTTTTGCCTTAAGTTTTATTTGGATATTGTGGTTCTTTTTTTTTATAAGTGTTCAGCGATTCCCGAACCCCGAATAAGATTACCGAAGCCAGGTTCTTGCATTCTAAGTTCTTACAATATGATGGTTGATAAATGTAATGTTAATATTTTTTTCCTTGTCCCTATGTCATTCATTAAAAAGTAGTTGTATCAAATTTTAATAGATTAGTGATGCTTCCACTTGTATTTATGACAAAGTTAATTTTGTTCAGTAGTAACAACGTGGATATTTGTGTATATGGTCTTACATAATTTCTTATCTTTCAATTGCATTATTTGTGTACTGTTAGACTTTTTTACTTTCTTCTAAATTTTACTCTTATTTACCGAAAGGCATTTAGTATTTAAAAATAGTTTAGATTTAGAGAAGAATATTTAAAAACGCATCAATATATAATGCAGTACATTCCTGTTGCAAATTTTAAAAGTGTATTTCCTTTGTGCAAATGCCTTCCATACTGAAGCTTTAATAATACTAAAACTAAAATGTAATGGTAATAAGATAGGGTATTGAGTGCTAAGATGAGGACATATTTAAGAAAACGTTCATAATTAATATTCAAATCTCTAAATGTTAATCATCGATATTCCTTCCTCAAATGAATTTACCAAATATAATTTCCCCCCAAAATTATTTATTATATAAAATATTTTTTAAATAATTAAAACATATTTTTAATTATTTAAAACCTTTTTTTACCTGATTTAGTTACTAAAGATAACTTTTGTGTGTTAAAAGTTTTGTATTGAATTAAGCTTCTTGTGTTTCGTATGTGCAATATTTCTTGGTCTCATATTTGAGTGTTCCATCTATATATAATTCTATCCTTAAACCTCTAGAATGTATTTCGAGAATGTTTACCTTTTTTCTTTGTATATTAATTTTATGGAGATCGAAAATGGTTTCTTTATTTACAATACACACAATGAATAATTTAATAAAATTAAAATGTAGCTGGTAGCTACTACATGTTATATGTGAAAATTTTTTAATCGCGAGTACTAGTGTACAAAGCTAGTAATTTAAAGAAAATGAGTCATGTATGTATAGTATTTTGAAGAGATATCTCTCTTAGCTTCTTGTCAGTAAGTGTCATTAATAAAAAAATAAATAAGTTAATATTTGAGTTAATAAATAATATTTAAAAGCCGTTAATATATAAATAATATATAAATCTGCCGTTTTCCTCTCTCTCTCTCTCTCTTTTAATTATTTATTTATAACTTAAACATTACAATAATTGAACATACAGATTAATCTAGTATTTTCCCCTCAAATACATTAGTCTTTCTTATTTTAAGTATCATGAGTATTTTTTCTATTATTTAAAAATAAAATCTCTTATATTTCCAAGATAATTCAATTGTACACAACTGCTATATAAGTTTGTATACGCCTTTTTACGAAACGATTGCTGATAAATTTTGATAAAAATATCATTAACAATTTTATTAAAATTAAATCATAATGGATTCCACATTATTAAGGAAATATTCATTTAAATAACCTTTTTATATAAATTTTTAAATTTAGGTATGAGGTAAGCATATAATGGTTATTTACAAGTCAGTATAATTTATGATCAAAACATTTGAAGTTTCAAAATATGACTTCTGTATTTAGATAAAAGTTCATCTACACCTGCACATACATTATACGTAACAAGTGCTAGTATCATTTTTGTCTTGTTAATAATTAATATTTCAATTGTAAATATAATTATATAATATTCACGTTATCTTTCTTCATCGGAACTAATTAGAGAATCTTATCCATACATCTAATAGTGCATGATAACTGTTAATCATATCATTGACCACAGGCATGAAACAAATTTAACCGAATAAATTTTAGCAAAGAGTTATCATGCTTCGCTAATTTCCAGCTACTACCAACAGCTTGAACCTTGCGAGGTGGTTAGAGTAACATTATTTACGCTGTAGAGCATCCAAATAACATGTTTACTGACGCTTTAAATATCAGTGATTGGTTCTCTAACGCACAGAGGTGGTTTGCTTGGGGACACGTTAACGCGCGTAAGCTCTGTTTATGGATGTTCTGGGCTTATCATGACGTTGTCCATAATCTCTGGCGTGTGTATAATGACTGAGGAATGAATGTTCCCCTCCTATGACCTCTCTCATGAGATTATCAGTGTAAATGACAGATATGTGAACACATAAAGGGCTCTAGTTGCGTTTGTTAGTTTCAGGAAAGTGTCTGCGTAAAATATTTTCATATAAAATTCACTTACAAAGTATCATTTAAGTTAAGGCTTAACAATTAGAAATATTTACATAATCCACTTATTAGTAACTGAATATTGCATCAACGTAATTATAAGGATTCGTGAATTATCAACATACGCTTATGGTTTTGCCAAATTGAATATTTTCGAGCAACTCAGACTCATTCGAAATTATATGTTTCCAATATAATAATATTACTTTTCAATAATTTAAAAGTACAGCTAATAATTAATGTTTAAATAAATGTATGTTAAGGGTTTTAAAATAATTTATTATTTAAAAAGATAAATTTAAAAAAGTAGACAAAAATGTATTAGCCTACTATTGGCAATATTTTCTATATATTTTGATCCTTTTAAAAGCATACTAAATGAACATTTAAAAGTAATTGTGTAAAACCTTTAAAGCCCAGAAAAGTAATTCATCGAATCAACAAAAAATAAAATTCATAATTGAATAGCATATTTTTCTGTTTCTGCTTCTGAATGATATTTTTACAATCAAATTTGTTTTAATGCTTCAAAATGAGAATTTTTTAACTATATCACGCTTGTTTAAATGTCCCCATTAAATTAAAAGAATTGTATTGTTATCTACTAATATTTTTTCAAGATACTTAACAAGGGAAAATTTTCTTAAAATTATAATAGGAACTTGGGCAAATGATGACAGTTCAGCATGTTTTTTAATATAAAATAAGAAGTGTTCTTTCGCATTTTCCAGCTTGGAAGAAATATCGCTTTTATTAATGTTATTTCTTTCATAAACAAATTTATTTATATGTTTATTATCATTATATCACCATCGGTATTAGGATGCATATATGATTTTCATAAATGTGCTTGGATATAACTTTTATTTAATGTAGTGTTTTATATTTTATGTTTTGTATGAACCTACAAATGTTGAACAGTATTGGGAGAAGAATTAAATTTCTATATTGATTATTTTAATTTTAAAAATGCTCATGTACAGTGTGAAATGTATTTTATAAAAAAATATCAATTATACTGTTTAAATAATTTGTTTGAGATCTATTCTAATTTAAATCTGTTACGTTAGATATTGATCATTAACTACGCTATGATATTGATCATTAACTACGCTATAATATTGATCATTAACTACGCTATGATATTGATCATTAACTACGCTATGATATTTTTGTGTGAGTTAATATTTTCTACAATATTATGATTCATTTTTAGTTTGTAACTAGTTATATATTACTAGTTTGTAACTAGTCATATATTCATTTTCATGGGATAAAATACCTTATTCAGTGTTAAATATCTTGTTCAGTGTATTGTTTTCAGTGTATTGTCTAAATATATACGAAAAATATTATGATGGAAAATAAATGTTTCAACTCAGTTCTAAATAATTTTCATTGTTCGTTTCACCCTTACGTGCTTTTTATGTCATTTTGAGTTAAATAATCAGATTTAAAAACATATCACGGTGAAAATATTAATATTAATACCGTGTCTTACTGTGTCATTATAATAGCTTAATTCCTTACAAATTAATTTGGTATTTTATTACAAGGACGTCTTATTGCATGACCCAACTGGGCCCAGACCCAGTCTTTGGACACAATGGAGGCTGCGTCCCGTTCTCAATTCAGCCTTAATACGATCATAATTCGAATAAATTTTACGATCAAATGTTATTTCCGGTTATATTTTACAAAAAAAACTGGCAAATGGACGACATGTCAATTAGCTACTTGTGATGACTGTCATCCTTTTTCAGGAATGAATGTCTTGATATTCAAATTTCTACTATCCCTATTTTTAATTGTCCTACTAGATTAGCTATGCACAACATAGACTTAAACCCCAGGGATCATCAACTTCTTTATTCGTCAAAGGTCCTCTGCATAGCAAGGGCTATTTTGGACGCCCTAGACGCCATTTGATTTCACTGCATGGACTAGCCTAGCACTGCATGGACAAGACATTAACAACAACTCATTCAGTCAAAAGGCGGTAGTCGTTCAAGCCGGTTTGTGCAATAGTACATTTATTTATTTCGGATTATTATTTGTACGAATATTTGGCAACGTATGCTATGCACTGTCTACGTTTAAGGGTCATAGGTGGGGTATACATTTGTGTAAGGACTTATGGTCTACTTTTGAGTTGGTGCCAGGGCTTCAAGAAATCTTAAGACGTCCCTGCTTTATTATTATCTGCATCCCCAGTTTCAAAATTTGTTGGCACTGATGTATTTTCGAGTTAAGCACACGATGTCTTGAACCAAATAGATATTCAAGTTTATACCTACAATTGTTTCTGTTCAGTGGTACACAAAACAAGAATTTTAACTTTCTTTGAGAATATTTTAAATGAAGAACATGTTAAAAATAGCTAGGTGCCATATGCTGACCTATTTCGTTGGAATAGTTTCCTTGTAGCATTAGTTAGTAAAACAGGAGAATGATTTAAAAGAAGTTTTGAAGGACATATTAAATCTAGTCTAAATGAATGTATTTTACCTAATAAAACTTATAACATTTTTCCTTTGTAAACTTAATATTTTTTAATTATTTTTTGTGAAAAAAAATTCTATTTATGAGCCATTAAAATACTCATAAAAAGTGTGTGTCATTTAAGAAAATCGCCAAAAGTTGGGGACGAATCTCGGTATCTTCTGACTGGTCCCAATCTTTTTATTTCCTTTGTATATCGAATATTTCTTTAATTAAATTGTTAAACTACTTGGTAAATTAATCTTTACTTTAAAAAGCATTAAGCGATTATTAGATTTGCTAAACTATGTAAGCAAATTCAATCCATACAGAAAAATTTCTTATCATTATAAGGTAATATTATTTTTGCTTCTTGTCAATTTATGTAACGTTTCTATTATTTTAACTAATTCGTGCTTTTTCTAGGCAAGTTAATGCAATTGTTATTTGTTCAGAAATTAGATCAATATCAGTGTAATTATTGAGTGGATTTGCAGCAGTGTTTTGTTTCCCCCTCACATTCCTACAACATAGCCTAAAATTCTCTAGCTTACATAAACTTCTGCATCTAATTAGTCTAAGAGAGAATATTTTTCATTAATGGCTAATTAGGCTAAATACTTATATCTCTTCCTTCAAAATGAAAACTGTGCTTTTGTTTCCTGTTGGAGGGTTGGAGTTTAATTCACAAATCTTTTCTCTGAAAACAACGGATGATGAAATGTGGAAACTCTCTGGTGAAGTGTTTACTGTAATTGAGTGTGTTAATTAAAACAACTATCTGGCTCATAATTAAATAGGGACATACTTCCTTAACTAAAATTTGTTGCCAGCAGATAGTGTATGAAATCCATTTTCCGCTATGTTTTTTAAAAAAAATATGCGCCTAAAATGTAAAAAAAAGTAACACATAACCCCATGGAAGTGCCTCCAAGTATTCATTTAATTGAGTACAATTAACCTTAAGATAATGTTCTCCCCCCACTCCTTGCCACAAAATAGTTATATAAGGCATAAACTAGGATTAGTTTTAATTAAATTATAGAATGTTCGTATCCCCCTCTCTGGCGAACTAAGTGCTTGTAGCAGAGCGGAGTGATCCATTTACATCCCTGTGAGAAAACGCTTAATTGACCTTTACGACCCGGCGCGCAAGGAAATAGTTCCTTTTAAACAAAGCTTCCCGCTCTCTCTTTTCATAATTTTATAGGTTAAAAGGAATGGAGATAATTATGTTTATGGTCCGAATTGAGCATCCTTATGGAAAAGAATTAGCGTCTCATAAATTTAAATTTAGATGGAAATAATTCGCTATACAACTCTGCACTGCAAGAGCATTCATTTAGATTATGAGACGAAATTTCAGAATAAGAAAATAAATTGAAAATTCACATTGTGGAAACATGTGTTTTCTGCTCGTTTTATTTTCACCAAACATTTTATGGTCTGTGAGCTAGTTTCGAAACATTTTTATTGCAGAGCTTTATGTTAAGCGATTTGCAATTTTTTCCATAAATAATGTGTTCCCTTCGAAATTCGCGTATAGTATAATTTTTAAAGCTATTTTGAAATGCAAACGTATTTGACGCAGTTTTAAACTATTTTTAGCTGTAAATAATTGTTAAGTGAATGTGGTTTTCCTTAAGTTTTAACTTTCTATTTATTTAAATCTATAGTTGAAAATATATATTTTAATATATTTTGATATTTTACCACAAATTATGTAATGACTATTTTAATAACAATACTTTAAGAAATTTTATTTAAACTGAAGGGATATAAAATCTAATATTAATGTAAATCGTATTTCTTCTATACATAGTTTTATCCTTCGAAAAATCATGAAATTACATTGATTATTAGTTATACTGTATATTCTTGAATTACAAAAGGTACTCTATTACATCGCCAACATTTTAAAATCGAGCCTTTTAAATAATTTAAATATTTTTTTCGTTATCTTATAAGAATATCTAGTGCTTAACGGTATGTGAAATTTTTAATTTTACACTTAAACTTTTGACTTTATGTAACACTTTAATTTTTACACATGTTTTCTATTTGAAAAATTTATTTATTTGCAAAAATCCACGACCTATATGTATATTGACCTCTTTCTTTCTAAAATTGTACTTTTATCTCAAAATTTTGGGATTAATAAAAAAACCATGAATATGCTTGAGCTGGTGCCTTTGTTACCGAGTTTGCCCAATTGAAGAGCCTTTAAGCCCAGATGAATATAACCTGAATGAGATTCGTTCTCTGTACTTTCCATTCCAAAACCACACACCTTACCACTAGGCCAAAATGACCCCACCCCTTCTGTCCAGAGGCAGTTAGTGTCCTTATATAGAATCCAATACCACAAACCCATAATTTTACATAATGGTGATTTAACTGAATAAGGATTTAAGGTATCCAACTACTTGCGACAACTTTAAAAAAAAATGGAGATATGGGGATTTTTTTTGTTGTTTTTAGATTTGTTTAGACATCTTAAGAAAAATATGATAAAATTTAAGAAGAGAAAAATAAATTATTATTGCTAAAATGGGGGGAAATGGGTAAAAATTCACAAAAAATAACATAAACGTGGCCCATTCGGTAACATCAGTTAATTAACAAATTTTCAATTTTTCAATTCTGATGTGTTGCTATGTTTTTCATTTTTTCAAGAAATATTTTAATTTTTACAAAAACTAGATCACTTTATCTTAGTTATTGTATGAAAGTGTTTAAAGAATGAGTGATTATATTCACTTACTGTAAATTTTGTAATAAAACAGTGATTGATAAATCTGAAATTTAAAACACTTCTACAATTATACAGAACATACACAAAAAATTTCAGTTAATTATTTTCAAAACTGTTTTAGCAATCGCTGTCCCCGTTTGAGCATTTTCAAAAAAACATACATCGATTAGAACGAATTTTAAAGTATGACATCTTGCTTAAAGTAATGACGTATGCTTTTACTGAAACACTTGTAGTTTTTGTTCTAGTGAACGGAAAATGATTTTTATAAAGCTAACAATATGGTCCATAAAATAAAATCATAACAAAAAATTTGTCAATTTTTGGCAAAATTCACAATTTTAAGGTAGTCGTTTTTTATATGTGTCTTAAATAATGTATCCTTTATATCATAATTGACAGTAATGAAACTCGTAGTTTTAAGCGATGAACTGTCATGTCTTTATTCAAATAAATGTGAATAAATTAACACATTGAAGAAATCATTAAAACACCCCCTTCACACACACACACACACATAATATATATATATATATATATATATATATATCAATTTTTCATTCATGTGACCTAAAAATTTAATTTCTTTACTGTGAAATTTGAACTTGTGTAATACTTTTATAAAAATATGTCTTTACCATTTTCTAATCAATATCTTTTCCAGTTAAATGACTCAAGTGCTTTGTTCAGTTAATTCAATTTTTTCAATATAAATAGATTCGCTTTTAAAATACAGTGAAATTCCTTTTAAAATCTGTAACTGATATCCTTTTACACGCCAAGTGAACCCAATGGAAGTTTAAATGTGTTTGAGTTTAAAAGATTTTCACTTTTGAGGTATCCTCCTAGCATTCCACACCGGGTGAGCATTTATTGGATTCAATTAACATAAGGATCTCTAAATCAATAATGATAAGAATATTTAAAGGGGAGAAGTAGTTTTTAAGAAAGTAATTTAAAAGTGTTTTGGAATACCGTATTATCGTTATTTCTTAATGGTACTAGAGCATTGAAGATAGCTTTTAAAATTGTTTACCTGAATAATTTCAGAAATAACGTCATTTCTTAACAATTTGAATATGGTTTTAAATGAATTCCTTAAAGGCATATGCATTGATAGAAATTTTAATTGCTAATAATTATAAAATCGAATATTACTTGCCAATAGTATATTCACTTTAAGAAATATGCGCCTGCAAAAATGAAGAATAAACGTATAATGCATTAATCCATTAAATTGGAAGAGAAAATTATCAAAATTTAAAAATCTGTTATCGATTATCACTATTTTATAGTTTAAATAAAAGTTTTATCCAAAAGCGCATAAATTCGCATATTACGCAAAATTTTACAATAGGTTAGAGGGAAAAAACAATTTTCTAGAAGACTAAAAAATTTTTCTCTTATTTTTTTATTCATAATATATTGCGATATATATTCTAAACAATTTTCTCTGTTTTCTTTTGTGATAAAATTTCTTTAAATGTCGGTATTTATCGTAAAATTCGTCCTTTAGCAAGCACTACCGTAGAGCGTGCACCTATACTTTGAAGCAGCAATTTTTAATTTTTAGGTGAATTCGCCATATAACGCGCATCCTCTTTTTTTATAATTAAACATGAAATGTACGTGCGCAATGCTCTTATGTTTTCAAGTTATTTAATGGAGCAATTATCTCATGAATTTGAAAAAAAATGGTGTAATTTTAGAACTGATAAAAGATTAATTTCATAAGGAATGTCATTTTTTTTTTAATAAACAATATTTTGATGTATGTTGAAGTCTAATTTTTTTTTTATACTCATCATTTTTTTAAAGATTTTTAAAGCTCTCATTTTTATACCTGGTGTATAACGCTCACCCGTGAATTTCAATCTTATTTTTTGTGTTCAAAGCGCGTGTTATACGCCGGATTTTACGGTACACATTTAGCCATTTTATTAAAAATTTAAATAACCATTACTTGGTTATGTTATGAACCTTTTTATTGCTAAAAGCAAGCAATTTATATACAATTTTATTTTTACAAATACTAGATTACTAAAATATCTCATATTTATGATATTTTTTCCTACCTTTGATGAGATAAAAACTTAACGCCTATTATAAAAGTTTGATTTCTTGAGTTTATTTACTAAAAACTATATGTTCCTGGATGTATTAATTCATACTAATTCCATGCAAAGAAGGTAACACTCAAGGAATACAATTTTTACGATTACTCATTTCATCTTAAAGTATTTTTAATTACTCTCGTTTCCAAAATTGTTAAATATAAAATAAGCAAGGCAATTAAACAGATATATGTATGTATATATATATACTTATATTCAATGTATATAATAATGAAGGACTGGGGACTTCTTTCTGGGGTAAAAACCAGTTTGGGTAGCAAGCCAAACTAAATACGAAATTTTATAATGGATTGATTTTTTTAATCCATTGTTAATCATGAAGGTGCATGCCTAAAAATGCATTCTAAAAGGTAATCACTACTGCATCAAAACAAAAACAAACAAACTATATGCACATTTAGTGATCTAAAAACAAATCAAAGCTACTAAGCAGAAACACTCCATTGTAACCAATTGCTGTATACATAAAGTGCATTAATAATAATGATAAAACTAGTATTAATTAAAACTATTAAAATGCATTTTAGGGTTAAGGTATTTAATTTTACATATTTTATTGTAATGAAATTAATACCTACATTGATATACAATATTTTATTTCTTATCTGAAATAGAAATTTTTACCATCTTCGTTTTGAATAGGAAGTTTATAAAATAATATAAGTTTCGAAAAGCCCTTTGAAAAAACCACTCATGTTATATTTTTCTTAAAGTGACATTCTAAATATCAATGACATTAAATTAAATTATTTATATTAAACATTTTTTGCAGTACTAAATTTTATGCATTTATTTGTCTTATTTATTCTAAAGAAAAACTAAATAATTTTTAACAAATTAGGACTTTATCTCAATTTTTTGAGCTAAATATTTGCTGCGTTAGATATAATTTTCAATTATGTTTAAAAATAGATATGCATGTTGTTATTCCAGTAGGGTACTTAAATTATACTCAAGGAAAGATTGTCTCTCTGGTAATAAATATTTATGTATATTATTTCATTTTATTAATTTTAGTTTCTTACCTAGAAAATTAATGTTATTGTTTGTTGGAATTAAATTAAGGTAGCCTAAATAAAATTTCTGTGCGATTGGGAATCCTTATTCTTGAAAAATGAGAGGAGATCATAAATGTATCGATATAAATGAAAACATAATGTCACACTTCACCCATTATATATATTCATGTATAGAAATAAATATATTATTATTTATTCATTTACACTATTAAAGCAATTTAACTATTAGCCTTCTTTCGTCATAAATTATTTTATATTAGTTATTTTTATCTTAAAGTTTAAAAAAAATGCATTTCACAAGAATTACATAATACTTTCTTCCGTATATACCATTTTTTCTTAAAATTTTTTTTATTTGCCTTCAGTTAAATTTGGTTGAATGCAATTTCAGTTTTTAGTAGAACATTTTTCATATCGGTGAAAATATTTCCAATTTTAACGTTTTGTTTCCTCGATACTTTTTTCGTTAAGCTAAGCTACTATAAGCAGCTCAATTTATTTTGCTTCCCGCAGTCTTATGCAAATCTTTATATAAATGCGTTGCAATATTTTTTGGCATTTACTTTCAACATCCTGCTATGAATTTTGTTTAATAACAAAGGAGCAAGTGTGATGGGTGATAATAAAAATATTTCAAGGCAAGTAACATTAAACTAAGATTATGATCCTACTAAAATATTTTCTTGAATTTTTCTGTAGTTATTTCTGTCAGAAATTACTTGTTGAGTGCTCTTTCTCCTAAATGTCTTGCATTATGTATATTTATGTAGTAAATTAGTTTTCTGGTTATAATCATTTGCCTTTCGTTTTTCATTTCAGTGGAACAAGGGGAAAGTAATGAAAAGTGAGTAGATGACTTGCTTTTATAAATGCTTTTCATGTCGAAACGCACATTGAAATATAACTTGTTTATTTTTATTTATATATACTTTACCCTCAGTTTTGAATAAAAACATTCTTCTAAGTAAATGTTTTTTTCACATTATTTATTCCAGAAATTCATAATAAAAACTGTTGTTAAGTTATTTTATTTTAAATAATATTATTAAATAATTTAGTAAAGAAAATATACAAATAAAATTGTACAGTAAATTTAAATGAAAAAAAATAACGCATATTTATGGGGAAGAAATTAACAAACCCTACATTTTATAGCTTTAAATATTTCAGTTAGTTCTTAACATATTCCATTAATGAATTATTAACTGCAACTCCTTTTAACTTGAAGGTTTACAAGAATTATAATTCTAAATTTATCGGCCGGATGGCTTAAGTTAGATGCTAGCCTTTTACACACAGATTTGCGGGGTCAACCTCGGCCCATGTCAGTGAATTTTCATAATGCAGAAAATAGTCAACTTCCATGTGGTATGGAAAATCCGAAAAGTGCGTGTTTGGCTTGGGTGTTCTCGGCAATTTTAAATTCCTAGTACAGTTTCGCATCGTCAGAGCTCTGGTGTCTGCCTCTGGAGATTAAAAATTTAATATTAAATTAAATACTTCTATCGTCCTCTATGATATCGTAATAAAAAGTCATTCCAGCTCTCGAGGAAGGTACTTAGTCTCCAATGATAGTTGCCAATCCGCAGGCCTAATTGTAATAAATAAAATAATTATGTTTAGTGTTTATAATATTAAAACATAAATAATTAAACGAATTTTGTACCTCCCATTTTATTTAGTATACGTCCTAAATGTTTTCTCAAAATATATATGTTATATTCTTCTTTCTAATATCTATCAAAACTAAACTATAATACTAATAGTTAGTCATAAAATATAATATTCTTTATTAGGTAATTTCATAATAATAATTTGAGAATTAGCGCAATATTTAAAACATTTGTTTAATAAGAATAAATTTTGCAATATCATTTTTAATACATACATTTTTTTGTTTCAGAATGCAGACTCCTAAAATTAAACATTTTGAAGATGATAGCCCTGACGTCATACCTTCTAAACCATTTTGTACAGGTAAGAGCATAAAAAGTAATGAGTTTTCATAGTATTAAGAACTTAAATGAAAATAATTTGATACTGCTATTGATTGCCATTGATGGATATTTTATGATCACTTATAACGTTACAATGGAGCCTAATGGAATTCTGAATTACGATTACAGAATATGAAAAATTTCTTCTTTATAATATCTTTAAAAAATATAATGTCATTAAATATGAAGAAAAGTTTGAGTTTCTGTATGATGAACTAAAGTATAAATGTACTTATATCATTAAGAAGTCATTAGCTTTTGTTTTAACCATTACATAAAGCAAAAATTTGGTTAATTAAGTAAAATATTTCTTCAACAAAATCTGAAAGGGAATTTGCATTTTTATTTCACTTTACTCATATGCTACTTATTTTTTTAAATATGATGGAATCAAGAATCTCTATATTAATTACAGTTTTCAATAAACACAAATTTCACATTTTTTTTCACTTTTTGCTTCATTATTGCATTCAGTTGATCTAGATAAAAGTGTGATTTTATTGCGAATCTATGTACTGAAAATCAGAGATTTTGAGCTTATAGATTAAGATTTTTTAAGTGAACCGGCACTAAAATGGTTTTGTCCAGAAAAAGAGGGAAATTAAATTACTTACTTTATTTACGTGAAGTATTAAAATCACAACTACTTTCATTTACAGTTGGCAAAATTATCAATTCCGTTTATTCAATTTATTTGTGATTTATTATACCTTTTAATATATTTTTACAATACGACATGTAATATTTTGTCAGTATTTTATTATTACTCCAAACAATTTTTTGTCCATGGAATTATAATTTTTGTCATATATGATAGCTTTCTTAAACATTAATAAAATTGCCTTTGTATTTAAACAGTTTCTTTTTTTTAAAATTATGCTTAACTATGAAATCTGAGTTTTTTTTTATTTGCATAATTTATGTTCAGTATAATTTTCTTTGTCTCTTGTAACATAGCATATTACTCAACACTTTGTTAATATTTTATGATGTGTTTTTTTATAAAAAATTTTAGAAATTCATTCAATTTAGAAATTATTTCTACAGGAAAAAATTACTTCCTGTAGAAATAATTTCTCCATTGAATGAATTTCTACATGAAATTCTCTCTAATTCGTCAAACCATTTAAAAATACATTTTATAAAAAAAAAAATCCTCCGAATGTAAAAACAATTTTTGAGACAAAAACTTTTTTTATTAAGTTATGGATATGCACAAAAACTATAGCTTATATATTATTTAGTTAGTGTTCGGTTAAAATTATTACATTTTATTTCTTGTGGTGCCATAGTTTTAGAGAAAGAAACTCTTCAAACCCTTGTTTTTGACATAAACAATCAAAGCATTTACTAGGGATATTTTAAGTACTATCTCTCTCAAATTTTCTTCTATTGGAAAAAAATAACATTTACATTTTACAAATGACCTATTATTTATCAATTAAATATTACATAAAATTTCCAACAAAGTTTTAGTTTAATCACTTTATTTATGGCTCTATGTAATCGTCGGAATTCAGCACTGTAATTAATGGTCTTAACACTATGAACAGAAGATACGAGAACTGTCATCTTTAATTTTTCAACTGCTGGCAAAGTATGATGTAAATTCACAACATTTACAGGGATACCAACCATTATAGGATATATTAACCACTATTTATAAAAAGAATTTTTAAAATTATTTTTTCACAAAGTCATCTTTTCAAACGTGAAATTCAAAATTGTATCACATTGTACGACAAAATTTACTTTTTAAAAATGGTTGGCATCTCCGCAGATGACATGAATTTCAGCCATCTATCGCCAACAGTTGAAAAATAAATTTATTCCGTCTTTAAGTTGTTGAATGTGTACATAAAATATACAGAGATTCATGCTACATACTTTTCACTGATTACCGTCTTCAATGTGTTAAGAACATCGTCTGTTTGTTGAAAAGTGATTTACTTAACAGTGTCAGAATTATTAATTCTGTATAAGAGCTATTTTTTTTTTCATACTACTTAAGGGACTCTTGAATTTGCATTATACATAGTATGTACGATATAAATATATATTTCACAATTTTATTACTTGTACAAGCATTAATTAAGCATGTTAGTGACTAAAAAGCTTATCTGTGGCAAATAAAAGCAAGATAAAGAGAGAAAATATGTTGAAACTACAGAAAATCATTATTGACTTGTACCTAATAGGAATTTGAAAAAAAAATGAATGAGTCAGTTTTGCTGATGTAAGTTGATTATTTAAGTGAAAAAATTCAGAGCAAACTAAAGAGCTACTTTATTTTTTTTCTTTTATATTGACGAAAATAGAGACGATTTTTCTTGATGTAACTCTTCCGTTCAATGGGGATACACCCAAAACTAAGAGAAGATTTATTACTGTAATTTTACTCTATGATGTAAGCTAATATTTTATGCAGGGGATTCGCTGCCAGGCCGACAAACTTACAGGGTGTCTAGGGTACAAAGACGAATTGGAATCACATAAGAATACAGAGAAGAATGCCGTAGTTCCGTGCTTCTCAAACATTCAATATTTGCGACCCATTATTAAATCATAATTTTCATTGCGCCCCAACCTTCCTTACAATAACAATGTATTGAATTCAATAATACTATACTTTGACGCTAAAGGTACAATTCGACTTTAACCTCTTAAGCACCAACGTCGTATATAAACGTCTCGCTCATCCAAAGCGTTAATTGAACTGGACGTATATATACGTCTTTCCAAAGTACGATTTTTTTCTGTGCACTGCTATCCATAAAACTTTTCCAAAGACTTTGGATTGCATAAAAAGACCTTGACAGTGTTTGCGTAGGATTTACTTATTTCAGAGGAAATTGCTTATTTATTCCCCCACACAATACATCACATACGCGCACCTGCGTGGAAAATGGTAGCATTGGGAAGCGAACTGCGTAACTTTCTATCTGCAGTTAAGGGATTAATTATAAACCATACAAATTACTAAGAGTAATGGTAATTTTTGCATATAATTATTATATGTGACAAGCCCATGGGGTCACTGGTAATTATTAAACTTGCTCTTATAGTATTGTTTGAATTAAGTGTGAAATACACTGCGCAGTATCGATACACATTTACAAGTTTATTATTTCAGTGTAAATGGGTATTTTACTTTTTTTCAGTAAATTAATAATTTTTTAAAATTATTATCTGCTTACGACTTTTCAATATGCTCGCTCCCCCCTTGTTGAATTATGATGCTCCCCTATGGGGGGCACCCCACGCTACCGTCGTTTCGAATTATGGCGCAAAGAGAAAAAGAACGAAAAAGACACATTAATGTTACAAAAAACAATTTATTGAAAAGTTGTATAACAGGTGTTCGAAATTATGAAGAGAAGTCATCTGACAGCGTCTCTGAATGGAATTCCTGACGTGCTGAAAGATTCCTCCATCCAGTCTTGCGGTAGATGGCGCTGATCGGAAGGTTTCGTGGATACCGATCTAGCTGGAAGCCGTCATTTGTAAATCGTTTCCAGAGGTCGTTTGATGAACTCGTATTCAAACGAGGAGCTGGTCGATAATGTATGGAGGTGCAGTTAGTAAAAGGTACACTGCTTGGCGGTTATACCAGGGATGTTGCTAGAACACACATGTTCCACATCACACGACCTTAGTAAGTGGGAACAGAAGGTTACTTAAGACTGGTTATTTAACGAGTTAACTCGTTCTCTTTTTGGTGTACGAGACGCCCGTTCCTTCATTTGAAAATCTCATCGCTCAAACATCTGTAGCTGCCGGGGCGATACGTAATATGCGAAGAATCTTTCAGAACGTAAGGTATTCCATGCACCACCACTGTCAGACCTTACAGATGACTTATTTTCGTAATTTCGAACACCTAATGTAGTATATCCTTTCAATAAAATGTGTTTTATCCCATTGTGCTGCTGTTCTTTTTCTCTATTTCTTTGCTCCATAGCTCGCAATTACGGCATGTGTGCTTTTGCATTCCTAGGGGATTCCGAGTTGTTTTTGTAGCTCCTGCACGTCCCGCAAGATTGTAGGTCTGATAGCGAATCACCCTGTATATAGTTTAATAAATGTTGTGATTTATTAATGAATGATGTAATTGGGATAGCTCAGAAATTCTCTGAAATCAAGATAAAAGCAATTAATTTTGAAATTTCAGGCGTTCAAAGAAACTGTTCCACCGTTTATATTTCCATTTTTTATTTCGTTCAAATTTTTAAAAAGTACACTGGATTTATATTTATAAAAAAAAGTTATATTTTACAGAATCTCAAAGGTGTGACTTTGTCGGACCCCAACTGTTATGCAATATAACATTTTTTCCCCGTTTCATGTACATAAGCCATCATTTAATTCCATAATTCGTAATTCACACGTAATTTTTTAAAAATATTTCCATACCTGGATAAAATAAATTACTTAATATTCTATAAAATGCTTTTACATCAAATTTGTCCATTTTTAAGCATTATGCTTATTTTTACAATACGCAAATGCGCTTCATATTATGTGAATTTAAAAAAAAAATATTAGTATAATATTTGTTTCTCAATAGAAATTTAAATGTTTTAATAACCATATCAATTTTTCCCTCCTTAACGAGTGCATAGTTTTGAAAAAAGAAATATATATAGCAAACAAACATTAATTTTTAAAATTAATATCTCCAATACATTAATTCATTTTTCTACTAGTATATTTGCTATAAAACAAGACGTTAATATATACATGTTACGGTTCCAAATTCCTCTTACATAATAAAAAAGCATTATTTTAATAGAGAAGAAAAGATTTCTAATAAAAAAATAATAGTTTGCACACTTCTAGAACTTATGTTTTCATCAATTTAAAAATTAATCGATATAATAATCGGAAAATAATCCGTCAAGAACAATTATTTTATTATCTAGGATTTCAAAGACCTTTGAAAACTTTCCATGAGTCATAATACATATGTATATGATGATCAAAAGCATAACTTCATTTTTTTCTTTTTCTCAAGTTATCTTCTCCCTTTTTTATATGTAAATTAAATAATAAACTTTTAAGCAATGCATTATTTCATATAAATACACTCTACTTCAGTGTTTCTCAAACTGCGGGACGTACCCCAGGTTGGCGTGAAAATTATATGTAGGGGGCGAAAGCATATTGAAAAGTCCAAAAATAAAGATTGAAAAAATTACAAATTTATTAAAAGGAAGAAACACAAAATACATCCCGACATCATAAAAAATAAAGTACACATTTATGCTGGTACAATATTCTTATAGTAGTACGAACAATGCCCAATGCTTTTGATAGTTGATTTATAAATACTAAGTTAAGAACAAGTTTAATAATTACTAGGGATTATATATATATATGCACAAAATTATATGCAAAATTTTATTTATCTTGATAATGTGTGCTGTTTATAAGTAAAATCACTCTATAGTTTTAGTGTCAAAATATACATTAATATTGTATTTAATACATTGTTATTGTATGGAAGTGGACAGTGAAAGTTATGATAGAAAATTGGGTTATAAATATTGAAGGTTTGAGAAACGCTTCTTTACCTGTTAATTAGATATGTGACTGTTTGGTGTTCATTGTAGAGGTCCTACGTTTTGCTTACACATATACGATTAAGTGACCTGCCATAGTTATTTCCATCATCTCCCTTCCTAGTGCAAATATATTTTCATCCTGATTTTCTTAATATATTTAGTCTTTTCAATCGAAGAGTAAAAAGGGCAAATAAATCAGCCGAATATTTAAAGTGATAAGTGTTTTCAGACATTTGCAATCAGAAGTACACTTAACTTTGTGTCTTTCAAGATATGTTCTGTTTATAAAAAAAATTACCTCAACACTTCGATTATAAATTGTTCTTTTTTCAAAAAAACTCTCACATACTTCAAGATATATGTATTTTTTTAAAAATAAAATAGAATCTCACAAATATATGTTCTCTTTTTCCAAACTTTCGAATGTGTGTAAACAGCTGGTGCAACAGTCAACATAACGTCTTTTATAATAAACGATAAAATTTTATTGACTCACAGAATCTTGCACAAGCTACTGACATTCGATAAAATGGCGTCGGCATTCATACGCCTTAGGCATAAAATCCGCATTTTGCAGGGCTTATTTACGACCGATGAGCGGGCCGCAAGTAAGTAGTTCGACCCTAAAGCTGTACGTGCCGCAGCCCCAGCGTTAAAGTCTTTCTTTCGGGATTGGATTTAGTCGTAATACGCTGTTTTTTCCGTTTATTTTCCTCTACTTAGCCTTTTTTCCGAGGGTCTTAAAGTCCCATTTCCCATGCAGGAGACGCGCTTTTTTCCTAAGTGCTGAAGTTAAAAGAAGTTTTCTAATGTTCAGGAAATCCAAAATGTTTTTACTCCACACAATCTTATATCTATGTATTTCAAGAGTCAGAAATCTTTTTAGGACATTTAGTTTTAGTGATTTCATTTATTTTTTTCTTTCGAAATCAGCTCTTTTATAGAATATATTTGAAAGTGAATTTCTAAAACTTACTTATAAAATTCGAAAATAAAATATTTTATCCCTTTTTTCTTGTGAAGAGCAATAACTTAGCGTTTATGAATCAGCGATATCAGCATATTTCAAATGACAATATTTAGAAAATTTATAAAAGCATAGCTTTATTTTTGTGACTTTCAACGTTCTATCTAAATATGTCTAAGTGCCGAGTTTTGATTTCGTTCTATCCCTTTTTTATTCTGAGGTATTGCTTTCAATACTTTTAACTGGATAAACATTTAGAACGTTTCTTTTACTTGATTTAAGACAAAAGAAATTTTTTGAGTCAATTTATATTCCGATATCTTACAAAAGGGCATTTTTCTATAATGTTTGAAGCCACGGTATTTTTATCACATTTTTTTAAAAATTTAATACCATGTTTATTTTTTCTTTTGTTTGTTTCTTGTGACGCTTGTTAGAAAACAAAATAATACGAACATATAAGATTTATTTATTTATTTGCAATTTATGCAGTAACAGAGAATTTAAATAACTTATTATCTCTTTAACAACGAATGGTTTTTATTTACTTTTATAATATTTTTCTTTATTCATTTATTAAATGTAAATACAATCAAATCATTGTGAATTTGTCTGTATTATTTAATTCCTAATATGTGCATGTTTTTTAATTAATTTTAATCTCTTAAGTGGTCCTTTCTTTGCCGAAAGTGCTTGAACAATATCCAATTTTTATTGTATATAACTAAGGATAATACTTATTATTAGAATGAAAGTGGACGAATTTTATATTAATTTTCAATTTTAAAGTTTTCACGCAATTATAATTGGAGAAAACAAACCCTTCCCACTCATGTTAGCTTTATTATAAATATACTTTGCATGATATGAATAATGTCACATATATCTTAAAAATAATTTTTCTTATACTTACAAAAATATCTTATTCGTGCCTTTTTTTTTCAAACGATTGAGGATTTTGTGTGTGTGTGTGTGTGTGTGTGTGCATATATATGCACATGCAGTTTGAAGCAGTTTATCCATGAATTAACTGCAAGCATTATCAAAATACTATGGATTTTTAATTTTTCTAGTGTATCGGCTAGGTGTTTATTAATGTGATATTATTTAAGTTACATTCATAAACACCTAGGACGCATAACATATTTTATAGTATTCTTACTTGAGCTATAAATGTATACAAGTAAAAAAAAAATAGGGAAAATAACTTCATTTTATAAGCAACAAAATACTGTAGCGCATCTAGCTCTGTATTATTTATCAATAAATATAATCAACTGATTTCCAGTTAATTAAAAATTAATGCGTTAAATTATGTTATAGATTTCATGACTATGATTTCCATCTCATACATCTGATCATCTCCTTTGCAAATTCTATACTAGATACTTAAAAATGAATTAAACCATTCTTGATGGGGGGGGGGGAATTAAATCATTAAGAGAAGTAGAAAATTAATTTTGAATTTTATAACATTATTTAGCTCGTTTATTTGAATATTATAACACCGAATGGGATTCTTTCGCTTTTTAAGTAACCGATCAGTATCTTCTCGAACTACTTTGATGCATACTTATCCATCTTCATTTCGAAAATAATTATTTAAAGCACGCGTTCCAAGACCAACATTAAGAAAAAGGAATTATTTTGGGACCGACCAATCAACTATATTTGCATGAGAATCACATAAAAGATGTACTCCCCAATCCTTTTCATCAAACCGCTTAAAACGGGCTTCCGATTACTCCATTAATTGTTTTTTTGGAAGTGCTTGCTGAAAAAATTAATCTTTTCCAGACTGCTTGTTTTGTTTCTTCCAGTCGTTTTATGCATGTAGATTGCGAAAATTGAATTGCAAGAATATGGAAATCACAATCATTATCTTCCGGGGCAGGAAGATTAAAAACCGAAGGTGATGCCTAAGAAATTGGTGATGCGTTTTTGGTCTGGCACCCTTTCATAATTCAACGCAATTTGTTTAAAGTCTACATTAAGGAAATTAACTCGAAGGGTTCGTTCTCTCTTAAATGTTGGTTGGAGAATTTTGTTAAATAATGTACAAGGTCCTCTTCCGAGAAGAGGAATGTCAGTTGCTTGAACATTTACTAAAATGATCGCATGCATGAATCAGAAAATTTAAACCGTGTCTTCATTTTCTAAAAAAAATATTTTTGTACGCAAAAAGGAGTATTTGTAATTATTTATTTAGCATTCCTACATTGAGAATGTTCACTCTAAAGCAAATTATTTGCATAAGCATTGAATGAATTATATGAATATAAAATACCAACTCTTTCTTTTACCGAAGTTGATTTGCATTTTATCATTTAGGTCGATGAAAACTGAAATAGAATTTTAAAAAAAACTACTAAAATAAATATTTAGTACCATCTTTCATGTGAGTATAAAAATAATAAGCAACGGTGTGCCAGAAGAAAAAAATACGTAATATGTTTCGCATAAATTGAGTGAAAAATAGCTGATTTCAGATTAACCTTTTAATTGCCATGCCCGAGATTATCTCGGGCAGGTTACTAGTGCTCCAAAATGTCACATCCGAGTATTATAAGGTGTAATTTTTATTTTTAGTGTGTTGTAATGTCTGTATCTTATTTCCATACTCAAATACATATCGGGAGAATTTTATTTCGGTTTCATCTCCTTGTCAAACCCAAATCTATATGAAGAAAACATAATTTGAGCTCACAAAACCACACAAAACTGGATTACAGGACTGCTAATAGATATTCATTTTTTGTTTATTTTATTATTTTTTAGAAGATTTTTGATCTCTACTAGAAGTGAACTTTACCACTGCCACGCTGTGTGGCAGCCACCTCAAATGTACAAATTTATACAAGCACAAATTATGTCAATTTTTATCTACTAAATATATTTTATTTAGTACTAAACATTTGATTTTTGCAATTAAAAAAAATTGACAATTTCTGTCCCAAATCATCAAAATAACTTTACAGTTATTATGTTAAAAAAATTCTAAATGCGACTGGTTTATTAGTCATTTAAAAATGTCATAATTTTAAAAAAATATTATTTCAATGTATTAAATTTCCCTCTACCCATAATTTCAGAGAAGAGCCTGCCTGTGTGTGTGTTTTACATATTTATTTTTTTAAAAATATCAAATTAATAGCCTTAGGTAAAAATGCATTATTTTTGCTGGATAAATTTGTTATATGTTTACATAATAACTATACAATGATTAAAGTTACACATAAAACTTTCTTACTATCATCTGCTTTAAGGAAACTCAAGTTTTTAACTTTTCGAATACTAAAAATATGGTTTCTGTAATTTATTTATTTATTTTTGGAACATTTAAAATATCAGAAATAATCTCCATTTTATGAGAAGATATTTTTAATATAAATTTATTCCTACCTTATAAGTCTTATATAATAATATTTAGAGCAATTTATACATAATGTTCTACTTGCATACATCTAAAAGGGGGGGATTCTAATTAAATGCATGATATCAAACTAATGAAAATTTGATGAAAATTATTTACTCATCAGAGTGACATATTTACTAAAAGATAGCCCTTATTTAAACAACACAATATTCAAATATTTAATAAGAATATAATTACATTCTGATATTAAAATTTAAAAAAATAAATAGAAATGCGACTCTTTCAGCAATTTTATTGAGATTACCATTTAAACTATTAAAAACTGGAATTTTCGTTCATTTTATGTTTCCTTATAAATGATTTCTTGAAAGAATATTTTACATTTCTTGCAAATCAGTTAAGATATTTAAAGTTCATTTTTTTTCAAACAATAAATATCATAGTTCATGATACCCTACAATGTAGGTTCTCAACGTGGGTGATAACGCCCCCTTGTGGGCGTTTGAGGCTTTTAAGGGGGCGTTGAGAAGGCACGGAGGGGATTGAGCAGACTAACCAAAAAAGACTTTAAAAAAACACACGCTGATAATGTACTAAAAAAGTAAACTTTAATACTGTTCACCTTATGTTGATTGTATGTATTTAAATCATTCCTATATCACATTTACGAAAATTCACATATTTCGGTATTACGGGAAGTAGATGAAAAACTCAAAAGATTACATTACATTCAGACGTACATTAAATTGAAGGATATAGTGCATTTTAATTTCTGTAGTGCACGTGTTGTCTTTGTCTGTGAGCAGTAGGAAACATGTTTGGTCCACTGCATTTCATTTCGTATATTATCCAAGAAACATAATTAAATTTGTTGACCAGGAATTAACGTGATTCTTTAAGGGAAACTGTCAATTTATATTTATTTTGAAAGCAATAGTTTATTATGAATTACTTCGTATCATCAAAACCCCTTCCTGTTTTTATATAATAGTAAGCTAAAATTTTATTCCACTCTTTTAAATGAAGAAGAAATTTAGTAGCGTTTCCATTCCAACAATATCCTACCTATGACTAAAATATATAATATTACACATATGAATATATTTGTGGCAATAGATATTTTAGATACGCAAGTAAAGAAACTTGGACTTTAGAAAAAAATGAAATTAAAAATATATTCTTTTAGTAATAGGATATTTTTTAAAACTTAACTCTTGTTTTCACCATGTATTATGTACACTGTTATTTTTCTAGAGTGGGAGGGGACGTTATAGAAATATTCACTAGAAAAGGGGGCGATAACAAAATATTTATAGAAAAGGGGGCAGTTCAAAAAAGGTTGGGAACCTATGCCCTACATGATATGCTTGAAACAAGAATAAACGTATTTTATTTTAGTTGGTGTGTGTGTATTCATTTTTATATATCATTGAAAAAATAACTATACAGATACATAAAATATTTTATTTTGCAGATTACTCAAGTTTAGCACCAAATTCAAATAGTGAGATTATATACGAAAATGTTGCACAAAAAGAACATACATACGCAAATATTATGAACAGAATGCATTTTGTTCCAAGTGAAGTAAGTTTCTTTTTTCCACTTTTGAATGGTAACTAATTATTTCACTGTGAGCTTCGAATAAAATGTACCTAATATAAATTTTGAAAAGCACAGTGTGCATAAAATATTCTCTCACTTAAAACATATTGTAATTGTTATTTGTAGATAAAAGAAGCTTGAACATGCACGTGTTTTAAAGGATATCTTCTTTGAAATTTGGTAATTTGTGTGTGTGTGTGTGAAAGAAAATTAAGTATATAATACAATTTAGTACGCGTATGAAAGTATACGTGTTCAATAAACTTACAGTTATTATCAAATAAAATGAAATTTATTCTTGTTGGTTAAAAATACTTCCATATGTACCATTTTTAAGAACCATATAAAACTTTAAAAATTTTAAGTAAAGCACTATCATTTTGAACCAATATTGGTCACCTCTTCTATTATCCATAATTTCATCCCTTATTCTGAAACCTCAATCAAATTTACCTCATTAATAATTTTTTTCAGAAATACTATACATAAAATCCACTAAATAGTACTTTATTGAGATGTAAATGTTTGTATAAAGACTATCATATTATGGATTTAAGATATTCGGTTTTATAAATAATAAATAATGTGTTAAATAATAAATAATAGCATTAATGAAATAATTACTATTAGTATTATTATACTATGATTTCACGAAAAACAAGTGATTAATTATTTTTAACTTCATTTTGAGACCACACAAGGATTATTGACAACAAACTCGGTCTAATGTGGACCGGAGTTTATCCAAATCATTGAAAATGCTGGGTTATCAAGAATGGGATTAAAAAGTAAATAATTATGAGTATTTCTTCAGAAAATATTGCACTTCACTTATATGTAGTGTTTGCTCGAAAATACAACAGAAAACAAATTCTCAAAAACCCTTCAACAAAGGAAAAGTACGTACTTCTTGAAAGCATGGAATATTTATTACTTGAAAATGAAAATTAATGAATAAATAATATACAAAAATTTATCTGCTCAGACACCACAGAAAACTACTTTATGAAGACAAAAAGCTGTCTATAATGAAAACTAAGAAGCTGACTTTGCAAAAACTGGCTACTTTTTCAATAAAGAAATGTTTAATATCCTGTAGTATGCATATTGCCCGAGTTTTTTCGACATGCAAGGGTGTGTCTGAAATATCTGCAATGCCAGTTAAATAATTCAGAGTGCCAAGTTTTAGGTACTCTACTGCATTTGAAATCGCCCTCTACTCTCCACAACATGCCCTATAGCTTTTCAGCATTTACTGTTATGAAAGCAATGTATGTTACATGTTGTTAAAAGTAAGAAATTCCACGCACCATAGCACTATTTTTTCCACTAGCGAGGAAATGTGGTTTAGAAATTGAAACCGTATCTTAAGAAACTGCATTTGTCTTCTGTATATTTCCATATACAAGCCAATAATTTTTGGAACTATTTTAAAGCTAAATACCGGGTTCGGCTTATATACATATCCTATAATCTCTAAACGTAATAAATAACTAAAGGATAACTATTATTTTTTTTAATTAATTATAAACAAGCGATTTTGTTCTTTTAGCATTTTTGGGTGGTTCGAAAGGAATTTTATTCAAAATGAAAAAAAAAAATCACCGAAATCTTTCAAAGTTTTTGTCAGAATCTGAAATTTCCAATATTCTGTAACATTCAAATTTACTTATTGGGATGCCTGCATTTATACAGCCATCAAGTGGTAAGTTTCTCTTCTGACCACGTGTGTTGCATTTCTTGATTTCGGAATCTCCCCAATTGAAGATGGTTTTTTCTTCGCTATTCCCGAATTTATTTCTCATTTTCAAATAAATACCCACATGCCATACTGTAAGTGGAATTTCCAGAAAGTGCGATTCCTTGTAGTTTCAAATTAGCCGCATTCGATTTCTCTTCTCGTTCATTTTCCAAACAGCAACAAAAAGTGCAACAGGAAGGAAACACACACACAAGCACAGATAGAGTACACAATAACAAATGAATGGGAGTAAAAATGGGCTTGCTTCAGATACGGTTCAGAAGTAAAACCATCGTTGTTGGCATTTTACTTTACTTCAATTTGATTAGAAAATATTCCATGCATTTTACCGCTTTCAACACTTTTCCTTCATGGCAATGCGTTTGAAAATGCAGCTATTCTTTAACAATCCAATTCGACTTATACGTAAGTTTCGAGTTTTTGGCAGTTTGAAGAAAAAACGCTCTCTCAGCTTATTTACTCATCAGTTTATACTCGGAAATATACGAAATTTTATTTTAGTATTTTTTACACCAGAAAGGCCAAAAATATTCCGTTTAATTTCGAACAATCTGTATGTTGATAAAAAAGGTACAACAAATGGTCGACGTGTGTGTGGGAGCAGGATAATCTAACAATGTTTCAATGTTAAAAAAAATGTATAAAACTACCATTATTTGGAATATTGGTTTTAAAATGCTGATTTTTATTTTTCAAGTTTCAACGTAACTTAAAATTTGAAGAACAATAGGGGGAGCACTAAACACACCAATTGTCCCTCTATTAAATAAGTTTGTAGAATATCAGATAGAAAAATACTCATATTTAACGAAATAAAATATACATGAGTGTAAAAGTGGAATTATGAAATTTACACTTACACTTCTCAGAGAAATTTAAATTTAAAAATCAACTTTGTGCTCCTGTTATAAGGAAATACTCTATTTTGCTAAGTATAAATTAACGCAGCATATATTTCATATTTTATAGATTCCTTTAGAAATTAAATTGATAAATTTTATAAAATAATCATTGTTATTACAGCTTCTAAGAAACTACAATGAACTATATTATTGGAAATGAAAGTTACTTTTTAAGCATAAAATGAAATACAAAACAGGATTAAGATTTCTCGTACAAAAAAAAATTATTATAAAAATCCTTACTAAATGAAACTTTATTTCTACACATTTCATAGTAATTATGATGTAAAAATGTTAAAAATTCTAATAATTTCCAAACAATAAAAAAATCTCAAAAACTAAAACCACTTTTTTAAATTTTTTTATCTCTCTTAAATTTGCTTCTTGCATTATCTACGTCATGTTATTTATAAAAGTGGTGCTTGTAGTTTTAATTCCCACATTCCTTTTCTAAAGTTAATACATACTCTAGATAAATATCATTATCAGAATAATCGTCACAATGATAAATTGAGACCAATCTAGAAGTGAAGATGAAATTTTCAAGGGCTTTATCAGCTTTTATGAGAAAAAATCAATCCACTATCTTGTTTTTTGACAAGCAATTATCTTTGTATTATTTATTCACTGTCATGTAAAGCATCCTTCTGTGCTTTATCTACACGTCATTCTGTTTAATATTTTATTTTGTGACAAATAACTCCCAACAATCTTTAAACTTAGATAAATCAGTTTATAATAAACAAAAAATAAAGTGATTTTCTTTTACTTTGACATAAGATATTTCATTGTCAATTCCAATAATTATGTAATGCCGTTAATATACAAATTATTCGTATAAGTTATAAAAATCACGTATTTGAATGCATCATTATTTATAAAAGTGCAGTTTAGATAAATGGTTTTCATTCCAATAATGTCTCAGTGATCGAACTTTTAAAGATGTTCCTCTTCATATTACTTCGTTCAAAGGAACAAAAACAACTTTAAAAACTAATAAAAAGTTTAAAAAAGTATTGCCTGTAATAAAAACTCTCAATTAAAATGATTCTATATATTAGTTTTTCACATGATTTCTAAAAGATAGTATACAATTTCGCAATTGAAGGAAAAGGATCTTCCACACTCATCTTCACAATTATTATGATGAATGATAATACAAATGTGATGATTCTGGATCCATTCCATTTGTCACCGAAACAGTTGCAAATGAAAATAAACTCCTCTTTATCATTACGGAGACGTCATTTATTATCCATTCATCAGGTTACGGCGTAATACAATCTATCTTTTCCGTTGCAGCCCTATGACGACATCACATACGCAGAGCTGGCCCTTCCAGACAGCCAACAACCCTTCGTGAGGCATCGCCTGGAGCCACCCACCGAGTACGCCGACATCGATTTCCAAAACAGCAGGGGGACATTCCCGGGGACGACAACGGTCATCGGGAATGAAGAAGATACCGCCCGCAGTCCACTTGTCATATCCTCCAAAGCCATCAGAGTGGTGAGTCCTTTTTTTTTCTTTGCTACAATATGGAGATAACTGTCTGAAGCGTTCTTTTTCTCTGGATGTACTGTATTGCTTGATTTTAGGAAAATTCTCTTTTGTATTCAGATATAAGGAGGATTTATTGTGGATTTTTTTCTGACATGATATTGCTTAGAATTTATTTGTTGCTATACTTGTTCTCTATCTAGTGAACTGGATTTTGTAAGAGTCAAATATTTGTATGTGTTTGTGTGTCAGTGCGTGCGTGGGTGGGTGGATATATATGCACATACAAACACATTATTTTGATAAAATGGACTTACGATGCAACGTGCCTTTTAAAAATGTGTAATTTAGTCTTCAACAAGAAGGTTTGAAAAATCTTGTTGATGAAAGTCAAGTATATTGCAAGGAATTTTATTTTACATAAATCATTGCCAAGAAATCAAAGGGAAAAAAAACTTTTTTAAAACTGGTAAATAGTTTTGGTTTTTGCATATTCATTATACACTTCATCTGAATGAAGCAAGATGTGTATTTTTTTTTATGAAAAGATTCTTGATTGTTTTCCGGGCTTATTTTTTATTTTCTTTCAGCCAATTAATTTAAAATTTGCTTTCAATTTATTCATAAATATACTTTTTTAAAATAATGAGAAACATTTCTTCCTTTATATTTCTTTGAAGAAGAATTTAATAATTTGAAAGGAAAGATATTATGAATTTCAGCAATATATACGTTCTACGTACTGTTTTCAAAGTAAAATTTTACTTTTTTTATTCACACCATTACATATTAGTTTTAGTCTAAGAAAACGTATTTAGCATAAAGTAAAAAATCCTAACACTACAATTTCATTTTCAAATAAAATATTATTTTTATTTAATCTGCAAATCAACAAAAGTCTTGACTATCTTTGTTTTTTTGAGTAGTTGGTTCGAGTGCTGGTGCCACTAAGAATATGTCATGTGAAGCAGCTGATGTCCGTAGTGATCGGGCTAAAAGTTCGCAATTGGGGTGGTGTACAATTGTGAAAAGGGTTATGCAAATCCAGGTGTAGTCCTCATCGTTTGACCGCAGTTCAAAGTTACAAGTTCAATAAAAAAAACCAAAAAAAACCCAAAAGCCTTTGAATAGCTTCGGAATGTAATGTTAAGTAATAATCAATCAATAATTTTTAACTTCAAATACTTTCCTGTATTACACAAAGCATATGCATAGAAGAATTCAAATATTTATTTTTCTGTGTTAAAATAGCTATGAATAGCTAAAATAGCTACTATGTAATGCATATTTCATTATCCACATATTTATTTACTACATTTATTAATTAAATGCAAAATCATTTTTAAATGCATTTATTTTCAAATTTCAGTTCAAACATTCACTTTTAATTGCGTTGCAACACCATCCGAAATTGCAATTCAGGAATCTACATTTTGATAAATCATACAAAATTTTATAATCGCCATGCTACAGAGCTGATAACAAGCTTATATTTTTGAATCATTAGAAAACGCTCGGAGATTATATATTATTTTGTAATATTTTATATAAGAGATTTTCCGTCTAAAACTTTTAGTTATAAGGTTTTTTTTATCTTATATAAAGTGTTACTAGTTTTCCTTAACTTTATACTTACATTTTTATCTTTACAAACAATTTATCTAAACTAATTGGTTCATTACATAATATAATAATTGGTTCAACTTCACTAATTTCTAAATTTTATATTTCTTTTCTTCTGGATATTTGAGATTGTATAATACATTTTCGGTGATGAAAATCTTATAGGAAATTACCGTTTATAATAGAGATAGTGAATATTTGTATATTCATACCCTCAGGATACATTAGAGATTTTTAATGCTCGGCAGATGTAAATATATGTTCAGAAATTCTACTGAAATTTTAACATTAAATTTATATTTCTTTTTAAAGCAAATTGCTTTCGCTATAAAGGATAATATAGAGCATAAGCTACACGCGTCTGGGATCAGTATAGATAACGAAATATTTAAGAGAGTAGCGTAAGTACATGTGTATAAATTTTAGTTATGCAATTATTTACATGCTATTTTACAAGTCAAAGAACTTAAAATTGCGTTATAAATTTATTCATAACTATATTTGTTGCTAGATTAATATTCCTTATCGTTTCTGTGAATTTCTGAGTCATTTAATTGGATTATGAATTGCGAGTTAGACAATGATCATGGTAAAGTACACAACAAAAAAAAAAAAAAAAAAAAAAAAAAAAAAAAAAAACAAACAACACCTGTTTGTATCATATCATCGTAAACAACACTTTTTAATTAAAAAAGTACACACACACCTTTAAGAAATTACAAAGAATCTACTACTAAAATCATTGCCTGCTCGAAAATGAAATTTATTATTTGAGCATAATTTGTATACAATAGACATATCTGACACATTTCAAGAACATATAAGGAAATATAAGTTTGTTAATTCTCATTTATAACAATGGTCCAGGCTTGATTTTTAATGTATAAGCAAACCAATCAGTACTGTTTCAATTGAAGAAAAAGTAATTCTAAGAGAACTTGCGTCAGAGTCTGTTTTTTTTTTTTAAATTGGGCTGAATTTTAGGTACTCAAACATAGAGGCTTAGCAATGACATAATTTACAAACATAAAAATCCTTACTACCAATACATTTAAAAACCACTAAAAAATATTTCTATTAGCCTTTTGAAGTATTCTCACTAAATTTCCGCACCGCTCGTCAGAAGTAACGGATGCAATAAGTTTGAAACCATGTCCATTCGGTTACTACCACACAAAAAACATTTTGATGGCAAACTTATTCCTTCATTTAGGAAATAGTATAATCAAATGAAAAAAAAACATTGAAATTTGTTACTTGCTTGAACCCAAAGTAGACCAGAAAAGCTAAAAATTTTTCTTATTTAAGTAACATTTTACAATCATTAAAAACTTTTCTTAAAAATATTCCTCCAATTGTTTCTATACTCCTTTCATGGAAAGGAAAAAAATGTGCTATATTTTCACCTAAGAATAGCAGTCCGGATGTAAAGAACTAAGACATCAACTACTAAGTCATAGACATAAATGTGGGCCACATTCGGGAACAAATGTTTTTATATTGTCATAATTATTAAAAAAAAGTGAAACATTTAAGAAGTCAACTCAAGCAATTTAATTTAATCTATTCCCATTTTTCTTACTAAAAGTAATTGAACTAATTATTATAGTTAAAATTTTCTCGTGTGTTTAAAAAACTTTTATGATCAAAGTTCATATCTCTACCAGTCCAAAAATTATATAATTCTAAGGCAGCGTTTCTCAAACTGTGGGGTACGGCCCCCTAGGGTACGTGATAACACTAAGAGGGAAGCATGAGCAAATTGAAAATTCTAAAACAAAAGATTGTTTAAAGAGTTATAAATTTACTGAAAGTAAACAAACAAATATACATTCTGACTCAATAAAAAACAAAATACACATTTACACTCTGATATAATACACTTATAAATGTATCAGTACCGCACAATATATTTTATAACTAGTTTAACAATACTAAGTTAAAAACAAGTTAAATAATTACCAGGGCCTCCATGGGATTCTCATATATTAAATTACATGCGAAAATCAGCACTTATCTTGATAATTAATCCCTTAGCTGCCGATTAAAAGTTACGCTATTTGTTCTCCAATGCCACCAATTTCCACGTAGATCTTGTATATGATGTATTCGGGGGAGGGGGAGAAAATTAATAAATAAGTAATCCTCTGAAATAAGTAAATCCTTCGCAAACAGCGTCATTTTATTGCATTCCAAAGCCTTCAGAATAACTTTATGGATTGCAGAGCACAGAAAAGATCGTACTTCGGAAAGGTGTATATATACGTCCGGGGCAGTTAAAACTTTGACTGAGCGAGACGTTTATATACGTACGAGGCACTTAAGATGTTAAAGCTGTTCTGTAGCTTTAGCATCAAAGTATAGTTTTTTTAAATTCAATACAATGTTATTATATGGGAGGGGGACAGTGCGATGAAAATTATGATTGAATATTGGGTCGCAAATATTTAAATTTTGAGAAGCACTGTTCTAAAGAATAAACCTTAACTGAAAACATTAAAAAAACATTGATTTTGGCTTCAAAATTCATACATATTTGTGTGCAGAGAGAAATAGCGTAGCACTATTTGTACTTTTAACAATTCCGAATAAAACTCCAGAAACAATTCCGAAACAATTCTTATTTCAAATGTGGAAAAGATTCGATAAAAGTTCAAGACGTGTCAACTCTTGGAAATAAAAATCTGAATGCTAAAGAAAATTTTTCTTTTGTCGCATTTTTTTCTTGTTCTGTCTATCAGAAATTGCAACATGTGACAAAAAAGAACAATGAAAGCTATCTAAAAAATATCATGTCTTGGCAAAAATCAAATCAAATTTTCTCCATTATCTATGGAACACCTAATCTGTGGGATTTCTGCTGCCCAGGAATAAAAAAAGCCCACGAAAAGAATGAATTAAAAAGAAAAGCAGAGATTCCACGGTTATGATTGATTTCATTCCAGCATCTGTAGAAGAAAGATGATTTGCTTTGAGGGGCCACCCCTCCCATCTCCCCTCATCCTTTCTCAGTTTGCTCTTTCTGTAAAACCCGGCTATGCCATATGATCATTCAGAACAAATCACTGCTGATGGGAAAACCATGCTTTGCGTTTCGATTTCTTTTCTTTGAGAGAATCAAGTTATAATATTCTTTTCTAAATTTTTCGCGATGGATTAGTTCGATTGCACTAGAGCTTCTTTATGTTCAGTATGATACATTTATAGTTTAAAAACAAAATTAAAGCAAAATATATTAAAAAGTACTACATTTATTTGAAGATACAGAATAGTGATGAATAAAAAAATAATACATTTTTAAATGGATATTTTTGTTATAGAAAAATATTTGCAAATCTTTCATTTGTTAAAATAAAGGTAGCTTTAGAAATATATTATTCTCATAACGATGCTTTAAAAAAAACGCATTTTTATAAAATCTTTATAAAATATTGTGTAGCATTCAAATACATCGTAGATGTTGATAATTGTATTAATTTTTAATATTATTACAAGTTATGCAATTTATTTTTTTACTCTTGTATATATATACGTCAAATTATCTTCAATGTTATTTTATTTCTATAACTCCCATAAACTTTATTATATATTTTAATTAAAACATATTTTTTTTACTAGTAACATTTAAATGTAGCTGAAATAATGCATTTAAGTATGTTCTTTCAAAAGGTTTCAATATTTGTTTTTTTAATCTTCTAAAAGCATTGTGTTCAAACTTCAGATCTCTACATAAGCTAACTTTACCTTTTTGAGCAATATTTACAGTAATGTTATGGTAGAACATTTTAGAAATTTAGATTGGTTTGTGTAAAAAGTAATTCTCATCTTAATTTGATTTTTAAGACTTTATTTTTTGGTAGGAAGCATGTTTCTCACATTCCACCGGGACTATTATGGTTTGAGTTTTTTGTATTACATTACATGATATTTATAAATGTGTTATTTTAAAAAACTAAGACGCATTGAAAGAATTATAAATTAGATATATTTTGTAAAAAAAATTAAGAATTTATACACATATAACTTCTCATCAAATTTCAGATAGCGGGATCAATATTTAGTGAGACATTCCAAGCTATTCAAATGTATTTTGTTGTCTTATGTTTTTAGTTGATCACAAATGGCAACTTCTAAATATTTTATCTAGTGGGTATATGATCACCAACTTTATCGAATCTTACTTCATCGAGAACATTTTTCTTGCTGATGAGGAAATTCACAGGTAGTTCCTTTACGCTCGCGACTTGAAAATATAGATATTAGTTGCTGTGCTAGCGGAAGTGTTAGAAGTACAAGCCATAGGTAGGGAAATAACCTATTATGGGCAAATAAAACCTAATTAATAGTTGATGGTAAGTATACTTACGAAGGTCTTATAAAGGATTAACCCCTCAACTTCCTTGAAAATAGATGGGATGCATATAACAGTGTCTGTGTGTATACGTGTATAACACTACAAACACACATACACATTTTCATTATTAATTGTGCTTTCATCTTTGATATTTTAACAGCTAAATTTTTTGTAAATGTATATAACTAAAAATATTAATATATTTTTCTATTTTTGCAGATACCTGAAGAATGTCAACCAGGCTTGGGTGCTGTATGACAATAAGTCAAACCTTTACAGACACACTGCCTTCAATCTCTCTAGATTTACATATATATATAAACTTATGAAACGAAAGAAAACAGACTGAAGAGCAGTTTCAGCATATTGCCTGGAACGCTAGAAACATATAAAGTATGAAGGAGCCATTTGAATGGCTTTCGAACCTCACTCGAATAAAACTGTGAAAAACATTCATGTGCCTCTGATATAAACTGTTGAACTTTTGGGGCAAATGACCATTTTTGCACCATATATGTAATTATATTCCCAGAGTGTTTATATCGAAAGGAGCATTATATAGAAAAGTGTGTTGACTTATTAACTGGGCTTTTTTTTTTTGTTGATAATTTTTGATTGAAAGAATTATTATTTAAGTGGAATTGATAAACCAACTCACATATTATATTTGAAATTAAATTTTTTTTCAAAGTGAATTAGAGTTTTAAAAAGAAAAAAAATTAAATCATATCATTTATATATAGTATTAAAAATATTTTGCAATACAGTACCAATAATAGAAACACAAATATAATGAAATTGCAAATTTCAAAGTAACTAATATTTTTAAGTGTCAATTTAATGAATTATTTAAATATAATAATTTTAAGCATGTGATATTTTTTTAAGATAACTGCAACATTATTACTAAATTTTGAAAGTCTTGATAGCAAAAAATGTTACTTTTTTATTTTAAAATTATTGCCTTTCATATTCAAGCTAGCATATATTTTAAGTTTATTAATTAAAAAAATATCATTGCATTTACAAAGGAAAATCATTACTTTTTTTATTAATTCAAGATACATCATTCAGAATGTTTCATTATTACTATTTTTCTCAACTGAAGGTATTCTCTTACCATATTCGAAATATAGATTATTGATCTTACTGTAAATTGTGTACTCTAAAACTAATTTATCTTTAAAAAATCATTTAATTTCCTTATTTTGTTTTTCATTATAAAAACGAAACTAAATTACTGTTTTATATTTAAATTATAAATATTTTAACAAAATTACCATGAAGTACTAAATAAGAAAGTACTTCTTAAAAACGTAAATAATTAATAAAAAAATAAAGTAACTTGATTTACAGTGGAAAAGTTAAACAACAATGCTTCCCATTGTCTTTTAAAAATTGCAACATTTGTTACCATTAGTAAAATCAATTAAATATTCGTAAATGGAAATAATTGAAATTTTACGTGGTTTTAAATTTGAGACTAAATTCCAGTTACGAGAATTTAGACTTCTTTTAAAATGAAAACAGGAATGTAATTCAAGAGTTAAGAATTTTTTTTTGTTAGAAGCATTTCACGTAGATTTGATAAGATCTCATTAAATCTGATTTCATTTGTGCCCAGTTAATTGACAGTGAAGCTGATTGTTTTGTGTTTACTTGCAGTATTATCATTTTTACTTATATTGCTCACACTATATATATTCAAAGGTTATTCAAGAGAAAGATATGTCATATTATTGTATATACATCAATGTTAAACATTTTCACACATAATAAATAGTTGTTTGAAAAAAAATATCTCGTCCGTGTGGTTATTTATTTTTTATCCATATAATTATCTTCATTGATGATTTCTAGTAAATAGTCTAACAGTATGCTATACAAATTTTATAAAAAAAATTATTTTATACTAAATTTGAAGAAAAATGATTAACTAACGTTAAAATAATAAATTATGAATTCATAATCCATTTAACTTAATGAAAGATTTATTTGTTATTTATTTACAAGCATTCTATGAACATTTAATTAATTCATAATGAGAGCTAAACGACAAAAAGCCTTTACATTTTAATGATTTTTTTTTATTTTGAATATAATACTGTTTATTTTGACATAAATTTAACATACTTTATTACATTTTTTTTAAATATATGTATAAATGTTAAGTCATATATACATTTTTGTTCTAAAAAGTTCTCAATGTCTATCGAGCAAAAACCAATATTTATATATATATATATATCTTTTTTCCTTGTTATGTGGGAAAAAATTAATTTAAGTAATGCATACGGCCTTTTTTATTCTATTCTTATAAATACCATAATCGAGAAATCAAATCTATCTTTGACACATATTGATTTATTTCCTTAAAGAATATATTATTATAAAAAGTTGATGATAAATATATGTATACAAACTGAAAAAGTAGTTTTTCATAAAAAAAAAAATTTAGATACTATGGAAATATATTTCTTACCGACAGCAAAAAGAAAAAGCAAGTGAGATGACTTTTATACACAACCTAACAGATCCTAATTGTTTATTATAATTTAAGGACTAAACACATATTAGTCTTTCTCGAATAGCTTGTTATTTTTATGTGTCTAGAGAATAATGTATGTCTGAATAATAATCTTATTTCTTAAGACAATGTCTATTTTCATACACAATTTATGAATAACAATTGCATGAAAAATTCACAACGTTTTCACTAGTTTATCAATGCAATTGTTGTCAATAAATAAAGCCAGGTATCACGTTATATTTACATAATTGTTATTAATGTGCATGGACTACATACAATGTTTTCGATAATTGTTAAATAAATACATCACCGACGATTTTTTTTTTTTTTTTTTTTGCTATTTAAAACAAGATGGCAGTAAAAAAAGTTTACATTTATTAAATCGATGCAATAACTTTTGTTTAGTGAAAAAATATTTAATTAAATCATAATAATAAATAAAAAAATATTTAATTAAATCATAATAATAAATAAAAAAATATTTAAAAAAAAGTGCAGAATGTAAAACCTTTTATACGGTTAATGTGTATGAAAAAGACAATAATAATTTCTACTTAAACAATTACATTTAATTAAGAAACAAAGCTTAAATAATAATACGGAATTATATAAAAAAGTCGAAATTAATTTAACAATAATTATTTTAATAATTAATTTTATTGTCCAATGTATCAATTCTTCTTGTTTTATATTAAAAAATCAAATATCAGGAAAAATGACTATATAACAAACTATATTTATATAAAAATCAATATAAAATATAAAGCACTTATTCCAACGGCAAACTGTTAACTTGTTACAGAAAAAAGCATAATGCATGGTAGAAGAACTGACATAACACGATGTCATCGATAAGTAAAGGGACATGTTAATTATATATACCTTCTGCAACTAGTAGTACTTTACATTATGCACATATTACATTTAGTATGACTTAAAAATTCTGATTCACATAGAAAAAAATATTCTTTGGAGGTCAAAATTTTAAAATATTTTATTACGAAGCAGACGTTTGCTACTGTACAAGACGCTTCAATGATATGGGGCCTCAAAGTTACATGTGACCTTAACAGGTGTAAGCAAAAAGTCGTAAAATGTTAAGAGGCTCAAAGGAGTCCCCCCAAGGAATCTTCGATATAGGACCCACCCAGGACAGGCTACACCAGTGATACAAACTACTTATAATGAAATTTAAAATATTGTTGTACTAATTATTAATTTGACGTGCTCTTATTTCGCTTTATGAAAATGATGCAATGACAATAAAAACATAGTAATGAAATTTTTCTATTAAAATTTTATGTAGGTTTTTATAAATAAAAAATTGATTTTCTTCATATAGGAGACCGATAAGTAAAATCAATTAACTGTCTCTTGAAATGCGTCTCTCAACTACACTACTTATTGCAGCTCATAAGGTTCTATACATGATAAAAAAAGTAAAAATTCAGACGATTTAACGTAATATAATTAAAACCTCCATTCGGCAAACGAGGAAACACTTCCTATGTACTTTAATATTGTTCCATAAATCTTGCAAATTTGTGATTTTTAGCTTACAACATTTTCAAATAGATTATTTGAATCGATTTTCCTAACATTTTCTTTCGTAAATATTTTTAAATGCATCCATTTTTTTAATATTACATGAACGTCATTTGCTAGTAAAAAATCCAGAGTTACTTTTATATCTTTTTTGAAGGAAAAAGTAGAAAAAAATCGCTGAATGTAGATTGAATTATTATAAAAGAAATAAGTTATTTTTAAAGGATATTTCACGTCTATAATATTAATATGTTTGGTACAAAGCAACCCCATTGGTTATTAAACGAGTTAATAGAAGTAGTTTTTTTTAGTTAAATAGAAAACATTATCCTAATTCAAGAAAATATTTTATCATCGAATATACTTAAGTTAAATCATGATTAATTATGTGATGTAATATTTAGAAAGTAAGAGATATGTTTAAAACCAATATTAAAACAAATTTTACAAAAAAAAATAATATCAAGTTAAAAATCTTATCAAAATAAACTAGTGCAATTTTTTTTAAAAATTCTTCATTACAATATCATGCATCAATGATATGCAAACTTATGAGCTGCATAAGTTTAAGTTTTTACAAAGTAATTACGGAAGCTGTGCAGTTTTGCTTAAAGTTTAAATAGAAAAGGGCTAAAAACAAATTTATATCTTGTAGAAGGTATCTTTATTCTTTTCCCACCTTCATTACTTTAAAAATAAAATTTTAAAAATGTGAGTTTATGTACTTTTTATTTCGTCTGATTTTATCGTATATCAAAGCACTTTTATAGAACATAATAAACCGGTAAAAGCTGATGTTAAATAAAATATGAAATAGAAGTTGAATAAAATTGTTTGTTAGAAATAAATTGCTTACTTTATCAAATATCAAAGAAAGTTAAACTTTTTCTGAAGAAAAAAAAAATCAATGAGTCATGAAATTGTTCAAATAAGTACGTAATTTAATTCAGTATAGTAAAATAAATAACATTTTAACTTACAAATGCAGCTGCAATTTTTACTTTGAGAGCAATTTATATCTCTACTTTCTTTTCTGTTGCAGTCTAAATATTGATTATTTTTTTAAAAAATTCAATCTTCATTCACGCAAGAAAAAGGTAAAATATATAATCCGAAATCGAAGAAAAGATACTCAGGATATGGATATTAAAAATTTAGAGATTAATACATTTTTGAAGCACAAAACTGGGGCGATTGATAAACTAATTTGAAATGATGGATTAATTGAACAGCACACTCAGTAAAAGATTTGTTAATAAGCATCAAAATATCACGTCACATAGATGTGCTCCAAAAAAAGGTAAAAACAATCAGTTTTAGTCTATGCAAGAAAAATAATAGTACGAAAAACGAACATTTCGCCTTGTAAAAGGCAGTGTTTGGTACATGCCAGTCAGTTCTTGTTTCTTCCCTAGCAACAATGCACGATCTTGTTGGTCTTGACAAAATCTATTGAAACCTGTGAAGTTATGTTTGATTCTTTATTAATCGTCCTATTATATAAGGAGGGTGATTGATAAGTAAGGCCTCCAATAGTATAAACTAAGTTTCCGAGTAGATAAAATAATAACAGAGGTATCAGAATGAAGGAAATTTATTATTTTACATATTGTAAACTCATTTCTCAGCATAGTCACAAGTAACAGCTACACATTTGTTCAATCGTTCTATCAACTTCTTGATTCCGTCAATTTCATCCAGCTGTGCGTAAATGGATATACATCCAATCAGAATCTTTCTTCACGGACGGAATGAAGAAATGGATGGAACTATTGAACACATTTGTAACTGCTAGTAGTGACTATGTTGAGAGAATGAGAAACGGTTTTCGAATGTATTTCCTTTCTTTGAAGAGATTGCCATTGCTCGGAAGGCATCCATCTACATTGAAACACAAATTATATCAGGAGCACCAATAAACGGACCCACAGAGGTCCGTTTTCTCGATCTGGCGCACGGAAACCCCAAAAATGAAATTGCGTGAAAATTAACAACAACCCACAATTTATGGTCCTTATAGGACCCTTGCCGTGTTGTAATCAGTTTTTTCAGTATGCGATTGGAAATTTCCAACAGTCGAAGGTTTAGATCGGGTTTGTTGGGGCTACGAGGAACACCTGCGAGCTTCATTTTCCAGTCAGAATTTCTATCGTTTCGTCTGAACAAGATTTTGTAGATTTTGAGATGTTTCTTTGAAAATACAAGTTATGGTTAAATAATTTCTTTATTTAATTCTCTAATTAGGTTCAAATTTGATAAAAAAATTATAAAAACGTAACATTTTGCAAGGAACGTAATTCTCACAAACGTATGTCGGTTTTTTGTGTTTAGTGGACTAGAACTTTTGGGATTGACACGAATTGATTACTGTAACACTTATGTCACATACAGTTGATATGGACTTTTAATTTAATACCAAATTTAGCTGCTACTCCCTGCAACTCCCAAAGTTATGATTTTTTTCAGTGATAGCTATTGGTATTTTTGCGACGCTTGTTTCGCCTTCTTATTTCTCTCTGTAAGAGGGCTCGTCAACACGAGTCCTGCGAATATAATGCTAGTGACTCGGAATCATGGAATAAATTGTTCTACTGCTCAAATACTACCAAACCCTCCCTACCCACACAATCACGCACACTATATGTTGCCCCCATAACTCCTTTCCTATATCCCTCTCCATCATACCTATATATTTATTATCCTTTATTACATATGTATAATGTTAATGCTTGTAGATGCGTACTTTTGTTTGATTGTATTTGTTTAATCTGTTAAAATTTAATCTTTAACTTGCCACCCTATTTTTTGTAAATATCCTCCTACGTTTGTCACATTACTATTCCTGTTAATATCCTTAGATCACTTGTTCAAAAACTAGGTCCACTTAGTGGTCATTTATTATTGATCAATTTCACGCCTGGCATAAATTTATTGAGCCTCTAAGGGCCTTATTTTTTGTTAGAAAATAGAAATTGCCCAATTTACTTTAACCCAAGAGCAAGCGCGCGGGGCATAGAGTCACCCCAGGCTCACGAAGTCGTTAATTCTAGGAAAATTGTTTATTTATTGCCAACGACCTTAACAGTATCCTCCTATAGGACAGTCACCATGGGAACTAAAATGTATTTGTAAGATATTTCCTTCTTTTTTGGGAGTGCGCGCCATACGTTTTTTTTACAGTTTTAAGGTACTTGTTTTGACTAAGTTCTCCGCGCGACCACTTTAGCTCCAATATATTTTCTATGAGCATGCTAGATATTTTCCCCCTGTGAGCAACTTAGTAGTTCTTATTGCTGTGTTGTACGACTTATTATGGTTTATAAATGTAAATGAACAAAATAAAAGAAAAACAAATGGTATTGAAGGAAGGGAAGAACCTGCTGAAATAAAGCATACTAATCATCATAGCAAAACTAAATATAAGAAATTCAATGAACAGGTAACCTTTGAATTGAAAGACAATTTTAAAATTCTACCAAAAGAACATCAGGAAAAATATGAAGCCATAAGTGTTGCCGAAGGCACTCTTCGTTCAGTTAAAAAGACATAAGCTAGAAACAGTTCAACATACTGTTTATCGACCATCGAAGGACAGTAAAACTACAATAACTTGAGCAGCATATGACTGTTTGGTCTGCCAATAATATTCCCATAATGTTAGCAAAAACTGTCTGGGATTTGTATTCTTTATTAAAATCACTCACATTTGAAATTTCCTGGTTTTGTTTGTTTGATATTTTTTCTCAAATTTTCAAAGAGAAATTTAAATGTCCTTAAAAGTAGGTAAGTATACTTTCTCTTAATTAAGTTATTCACGATTTTTACCGCGTACAGTAAAAATAATTATAAAAAAAGGATTAGGGTGTGACTCAGTCACCCCGCGTGACTATTAATGTTAGTATAGAGTGCGCGCTTACTCCTGAGTTAATTATAATAGTTTTTGATCATTCGATATTATTATGAAAACTTTGAAGCTATAAAATAATTTCCGTGCGCCAGATCGGGAAAACTGACCACTGTGCGACCTCTTGGATGAATATCGAAGTGACGACGAAAGGCACTTTGCCCTGCAATCCCTGACCAACCATTAGAGAAATACGCCCCCACGGCAAAAGCATGCTGCTGCCTCGACCACAACATGTTTGAGACAGAATCGGGCGAGAATACAAGTATCCCACTCCTTCTCTTCCACCGAACCCCTCACATGCCCCTCCCTTCCCTACAAACATCGCTGACACATGAAGAGGAAGTTCCCACGCCCCACACTGCACTTGCAATTTTTCACGATCTTCATTCGATAAATCAAATGAAGCTTGTTTATTTGGTTAAGGTAATATCCTATCTAGTAATGCCAAATATTTTAAAGAAAAAATGTCCTAGAAAGAATTTATTTAGTAAAAAAATGTAAACGTTATATTTAAAAGACTTAAATGTTCCGCATATTGTTTCCCGATATCACTAAATATATTGTCGTTTTGTGTTTGGTAAAAAAAACTCGCTGTTGAATAAATTTTCCTTTGAGGGTTCGATAGTGAGGGAACATGAGTGAATTGTCAGAGAGCCCTGTTAAATAGGAAAAGAATTTTGAATATTTCTATGCTGAATATTCTAAAGGATAAATCTTGCAGAGGCCGATTTTATGTGCCTACAAAGATAGATCTCCGTCTAGGAACAAAAGCTACATTTCTATTTTTTGAAAACAGACTGCATTGGAAAATAATGAATATATTTTATAAGAAAATTGTTTTAGTTATCTTAGTTTGGGAAGCATGTATCTTCCAGATTCTTTATGTGATAATTTAAAGAGCAATTGTCTTGTGAACAATGTTTTAAGTTAAGCTCTTCCAAAATTTTCTGAAAAAAATATCGAGAATTATTCACCATCAATCATTAATTCAACTTACAAAAAGTTCCAGAAATTAAAGCAAAAAGCTGAAAACTTCTTAAAGACAGTACCTATTGGAAAATTTAAGGTATATATGTTGTGCTTACCGACTAAAAACTAGAACTAATGCATGAACTAAGAGATTATGCATCAAAATATCAAAAGTTTTAGAAGGTACTTACATTTTTAAAGTGCTTGCTACTTTCAGGAGTGCTTACATCTAGAGATGAATTTCAACGAATGCCTCAACCTTTTCTTCTACACTGCAATGAGTGTTTTTTTAAAAAAAGGATCGGTATTACTTTGATTTCAACTATATTTTACATTTCATTTGCATTGCATAATTTTAATTACAACTATTTGATTGGCATACAGTTATTTTTAATTATTTGAATTACATAATAATTATTTTAAATACGCATTCCCTGTTTGCGATTAAATGACCTGTAAACTTATTATTTGCAATTATTCATGTGCTTTGAATTGTAAAGCTTTTGTCGTAGTTACTTAAATTACGCAGTTTTTAATTGTAACTACTTTGTACTGAACGGTATTTATTTGCAATTATTTGAACTGATTAGTGTTTGTATGTTCTTACTTGAATTGCACAACTGTGTACTTTTTGTAATTAATTGAATTATACTGTGTAGGTTTTCTTCAAACTTTAGAAGTATTAAAACATTTTCATGGAACCACCAGGTACCATTTAGTTTTATTGTATGTGAGTGCACAAAATTATGTTGAAAACACTCTAAATTTTCAATGTTACTAAAATACTGTCCCTTTACTTTTTTAATATCCAGAATACATTGAACTTTCTAGACAAGAAAGAATGCATGATGGGAATGAAAATTGTAGTTTCTACCATTGTTATAAACTTAAAATACACTGGTGTAAGAAATTAAGAAAATTTTCAGACTTGATGAATTATCTCTATAACTAATGGACCAAGTTTAATGGAATTTTATATGTACATACATTGATAAATACAAAAGAAATAACCAATCAACAATTGCAATACACACGCATGATTGAGTACAGCACTCTTTGGCGTTGGAAGGTATAAAACAGCGATTGCAGAATAAACAAAAGAAATGGGTTAATAGGGGGTTTGGATCCCTCTTACAGCTATACATTCACTGTAGCATGATGTGATACTTGAAATAAGGCAGTTTATCTGCTCTTGTGGCAATTGTTCCCACTCGTTCAGAAACGCTGTTTTTATTTCCTGGATAGCTCTTGGAGAATTGACCTCTCCAGAGCATCCCAGACATAACCTGTAGGGTTTAGATCTGGAGACATGGCTGGCCAATGCGTACGGTAAATATCCTCATTCTATAGAAATTCGTGGGCCATGTGACATCGCGTTATCGCCCATTTAAATGAGCTCGGGCCACAAGCACTCCTTAAAAGGCAAACATAGGGCTCCAAGACCTTATCCCTATACCTCACACCAGTCACAGAGCCTCTTTCAAAGACATGGAGAGGTGTACGGCCATCCAACATGATCCATGCCTGCCTCGACCATTAAACCTCCTTCGCTATAATTGTCAATTTCGCTAACATTGGAAGTAGGGAAGCGGGTCCCTGGTTCTCTATATATGAACGTACGGCAAGAATCGGTGTTAAGGCCAAAATGGGACGCATCTGTGAACAGAACGGTCACCTATCGATCCATATTCCAATCTCTATGCTGTCTAAACCATGTTAAATGGACTCTTCTGTTTCGTAAAGTGAGTAGGATGCATACAGTAGGTCTTCTGGTAAACAACCCTCTCTCTCGGAGTATCTTTGAAGTAGTCACCCTTGATACACGGGCTTCTGTGGCAGCATTTAAGTAACGACATAGCTGAGAAGCTGTAGCCTCTCTGTTACCCTCGCTATAATCGACAAATGGCGAACTTCCCTGGCTTTTGTGGCTGTTGGACAGCCTTGTCCAGGCTTTCTCTCGATGGATACAGTGTTTTGGGACTGTTTCCATAAGTTTCATTCGACGCCGGGCGTTAAATTGAACTCTCTGCAAATCTGGACTTGGCATTAGCCTGCTTCTAGCCTCCCCACAATTCGACAAATTATTCCATCATTTCGGTGGTGATTACTCCCTTTTACTGTTTCAATGTGAATTGAATCAATTTCTTCAAAATAACACCAAGAAATTCGCCGAAGTTAGCTGACGAATGGAATACGTCTTAACTTACACGCACTTATAAAGCCTGCTTTTCTGCTGGCTCCGCTTACTCAAGCGTGTACGCTTACATATTTGCCGTACACAATTTGCACTTTTATCTGGAAGCAGTGGCTTTTCATTCAGTACAGTTCTTTTCATGCAATTCGATAAAGTATGCAATTTCTCTTAACTTTTTTCATCAGTGTACTTAGAAGACGCCATTTAAACATTTTAATGTCTACAAAATTAATTCTCATTTTTGAAAAAGAATTCAATATAATAGTGAAGGTAATTGTGGCCATATTATCGTTCTATTCTAAGGATTGTCTTACAAAAATCATAAAAGTTTTCACAAAGTATTGTTAAATCAAAAATATCACAAAAGTTCATGCATAATTTTAATAGGAAAAGAAATATTAAAAATACATACACATTAGAACCTTTATATTACAAACCTCTATATTGCAAATATTTCTCAACAGCGAACTTTATCCTGGAAACGAGAACACACATTTCACGATTTTCTTCATAAAATAACCTCTCTATAGCGAAATGCATTTTCTATATAACAAACTTTTTTTCTTGTGATTCAGTTTTTTTTTCCTTCCCATTTTAAAAGTATTTCTGAACATTTAAAGTTATTCTCTCTTTTAACACATTTTATGGTGGTCATAAATCTTGAACAGGTCTTATAAGGTGCTAAATCGTCGAGAGCAATAGAATTCTGGGCTTTTCACCCTAGAAAAGTCCAACCATTAACCCTTACTGTCCAGTTCACTAGAACCATCTTCGATATCCCTTTTTCATCTTCAGTGGAGTTGTCTCGTGCCCCATGTCCTTGAACTGGTCTCCGTTTATTTCTAGTGTACTTTGTTTCTTGTAGCTCGAAAATGTCAAAACGTAAGCGTTTGAGCATCAAAGAAAAAAACAATTCTTCAGGTAGGAAAAAGACCTAAAGAAAAAGGATGTTGTTTCAAAATTTGGTATTCGTCCAAACAGCTTATTAACTATTATAAAAAATCGAGATAATCTACAAAATTATGATTCATAGAATCCTTGATCAATAAGTTTAAGAACACGGGTCTATGAAAATGCTAACGAGGCAATTTTGAAGTGGATATACACAATGCGAGTTAAAAATGGATCCCGGATTCATGGATCTTTTGTAATAACTCTTCAATTTGTGAAGTCACTGACATATGACCAATTTCTAGGTAGCAATGGATGGCTAGAAAAATTTAAGAAAATTTACAGAAAAATACGCCTAAAGAGATATTTCGTGCATTGCAAAAATGTGAGGCGTATTATGAAACAAAACACATTTTCAAACAAAAAAAACCTCAAAAAATTAACAGATTTTATGGGTAATTAAATTTGAGGACGCATTTGGTAAAGTATGTTTAGAAATTCTAGTTAAAAAAGAATGTATGTTTAAAATTACTTGCATGCTTTAAATTAGAAAATGTCTTTAAAAACCCTAATTTTTATATAAAACTAATTTCTTAATGTCGAAAATGCAGTGTATTCCTCGACATCTCCTGGACTCGTACAATCCTCCATAACTTAAAATTCTCTTTTTATTTGCTAAATTCTATTATCTTAACAATTTTCATACACTTTTATTTTATTTATTACATTCAATGTCAACTGCTCTTGTGGCGGAGTGCACAGAGCACCCGCTACACTCTAGACTATAACGACACCACACATCATTACACACACTCACACCCCCATAGGCAGCCTTTTTTCAGCCAATATCCTTATCACTACTACACCTCATCACTACCAAATTGGAAGACACTCTCTCTTTCACCAGATTCCAAAACTGAGCCGCCAAAGATCATCGCCTCGAAGCCCGGTATACCGGCCTGCCACCACTCGCCCAATTGCCAAGCTCCATACAATCCAGCATGAAAATGCAAGTTAACCAAGACCTACACAGAACTTTTTCTAGCCAGATACGGGTCTGAATGTTCCCTGAAACCCATGTACCCAAATTATATCCGTTGATCCGTATTCCTCGACATTCTTTTTCTTTTTTTTCTTTGCACTTTTTTATGGGTAAGATATACAAATTCAATATATATTAATTTACAAAAAAAGTAGGAATAATTGCTTTTTAAAAAAAATGATGTATTATTCATGAATTTAAAATTTGTTTTGTGTGGTTCAAAAAGTATATTGAAAAATGCACCTGTATGCAACGATTGTTCTATATAATGAACTTTTTTTCGAGATTCAACGACTTCTTCGGATTGAGTTTCAACTGTAGTTGCACCATTGCAGCAAATTTTGAAAATACATGTATACCAGGTTTATGCTGTCAAAAATCTTTGTCTTTCTAGCTTAAAGTTTTCTCAGACACTGTTCTGGTTAACTTTCCATGGCTTAATGCTGAAATGTATGACACATTTCATCTGTATGTGAGGAAAACAAACACTGGACGTCTCTTCTGTAAAGTAGTGTCTTTGTACACGAATTTTTGAAATACGTCTAATTATACTGAACGCGAGACTATGAAAAAATAAAGTAGTTAGACAATTGCAAGCCAACAATACCATAAAACGAGAAAACAAGCATGCCTATATTGTAATGTATGTATTGTGCTCAATACTGCTGTTGGTTTCAAAAGGAAAGGAAAAATTCATTTTAAAGACATTATCCTTTTATGAAAATTACCTATCTTCACAATCATTTGTTTCTACGTATCACTTATATGGATTTTGAAATTTGGTATGGTAGTGCCATTCTATTTTGCATTTTTAACCCGGCACTACTCGCGCAGGGTGTGTCATACCCACCACCTAACTTTTTTCAACGCTCCTTCTAGGCCTTTTTTTGGAAAATGGGTAGTTCCTCGTGTAGCTGACTTAAAGGTCATATCCTTTGAGGGGATTTAGCTATTAGGCGAATTCTAAATATATATTTTTGGATATCACCTCTTCGGGTACGTCATACCCTGCGCGTGAATCACCGTTACAGTTCTGAATGCATGAACACGTTTCAAATCTTCTTTATTTTATGGCGTATTATTGTAGTTATGATGAAGAAATGGGACGTTTAAGTAATTTAATAAATACAGTATTTAATAGATATTGTACAACAGTATTTTCGGATGAAGAAATTCTCTCCGTGGTTATGATGAGGAAAAAGCAAATGAAGAGTATAACAGCAAGGATGATTCCTCTACTGAAATCAATCAAGATTAAGAAAAGGGAGTCACTGTTGAAAATAAATGTTTTAAATGTAGAAAGACAAAAACATTTGAAAAAAACGTAATTTTAATGGAAATAACTGGTACACATCTTGTCCACTTTCAGATTAACTTTTGAAAAAAATCTATTACTGGAACAAAATAAAAGAAAATAAAAAAGAAATTCCAAAACTTTTAAATTTAAAGAATAAAGAAGTTTACTCCTATACGTTTAGTTTGAAAAAGATACAGATTTAAAAAAAATAAGATTCAGTGAAAACATCGCACTCACTCACGACGCGATTAAAGGAGTGTATAAACAATGCACTGAATGCCCTTATAAAGAGAACAGAAATCTCTAAATTTACGTGTGAAAAATGCAATAAGCAAGTTGAACTTCCTACTTCACTTCCTTTTTAATTTGTATACAAATGTTACGGTAAAAACACTATGTAAACACCCTTGGGTATGGCACACCTTGAGCGAGAACTTTAGGTCTTTTTTTAACACGCTTTTATAAGTTTCACTTGCATGTAACGGAATCTTGGAACTCGATTTTCACCCACTTAAAAAGGTCAGATTAATTCGAAATTTTGCACACTTGTCAAGGCCCGATGACAATACAATAATTCCATAATTTTGTTCCATTGTCCTCATCGGGATCGTCAGGAATCACGATAATAAGATTTGGCGACAATTAAATATATCGCTTCCAGATTTGGCAACTTATTGCACATACAATTTTCAGATTTGGCGACTAATTCTATATAATATTTCCAGATTTGGCAACTAATTCCAGATTTAGCGACAGCTAAAAGAAAAAGGTGTAACCCTACAGCGAGTGTTTTTAATTAATACACTTGTGGTATATAAAAATAAAACAAACAAAAAAGTGTTCTGTATGTGAGAAAGTAGAGAGTGGGTGTGAGCTATAAATTTCTTACTATAATATAAACATTTGTCTGAAAATGAAAATAAAAAAAAATAGGCTCTCATGTGAAAAAAATAATTTATGTTCTTACTGCTAATTTTTATTATTTTTATTTTTATAAAGCAATACGTTTAGACATGATGATACGAATTAACATTATAGCAATACGTTTAAAAAGTGAGAATACGATTGACACTTAATATTACCAGGTTTGTATTAACTCGCTTTCTTTAATGTCTTTCCGGGTGGAATTTTGTAATTGATTTTAAACTGTGTGACTTTCCGATGAGCTAAAGACTTGAAATTTGGACCATATCTCAGAAGTGGATGACAATGCATGAAAATGTGAAAAAAGAAGGGGAAAAAAACGAAAAGGAGGAATTTTATACTTTTTAGTCCGTTATAAAAACATGTGGTACATTAATTTTTTTTAATTCGAACTTTTTTTTCATCTTACCACACATTTTATTTGTTTGACCTGTTCTTTTGAGATGGAATCTAATATAACGATACGGGATTCACCCGAGGCCCCGTAAACAGAGTGAATAAATACACTTCAGACCCTTTAATTAAAATCCATTGAAGAGCAAGACTTATTCCAGCAGCCACGTAATTCTGGCTCCAAATATCAAACTCAAGGATAAATTCAACAATGAAAAAATGACAGTTTAAAAAACTAAAAAACACGCTTTTATTGTAGATCGAACTAAAAAATGAAAAATAAATTATAATTTAAAAAAAACTAAAGAACACGCTTTTATAATGAATTGAACTAAAACGTAAAAAAAAAATAATTCTTAATATAAGAATAAAATGATGAACGAGAAAATTAATGTCATTGGGGTAAAAGCGTGGGGTGCAATTTCGGAATTGAAAGAAGTTAGAAACTATAATAATTGATATATTTATAGAACACCCCACGCTTTTACCCCAATGACATTAATTTTCTCGTTCATCATTTTATTCTTATATTAAGAATTATTTTTTTACTTTTTAGTTCGATTCAGTATAAAAGCGTGTTCTTTAGTTTTTTTTTTTTAATTATAATTTTTTTTCACGCGAGTGATGCCCGGTTAACGTAGGAAGGTTTTGGAAAAGTAAAATATAGATGTTATGTACTCTCTCAAATACTCCTTAGCTCCAAGCTTCTCGGAAGTTTCATGATTGTATGATATTCTATCTGGGACTTCCGTATATGTTTGAAAATGCTGAAAAGCAAACAATAAAAATAAATAATAAATAAATAATTTGGAGAGAATTTGATAATCTAAACCAACGTTCAGGAGCAGTTCTTCAGAAAGGTACTTAATGCTTTGGAATTGTATAAAAAAGATACATTTAGGAGATTGTCATATCTGCAAAGGCTCATTTGACAAATTGCAGGACATAAGGAAAAAAATATCTGAAGTTTGAAGCCTAACTTTTATGTCATATTTATTAATACACGTACGCAAGCACTCGAAATTCCACAAGATTCATTGACTACCAAATTTTCTTTGTTCAAGATAAAACGCAAAATAGTGAATGCAGTTTGCATTTAAAGTATAACGGTTTTTTTATTTTAAAACTACTGTAAGTGACAAGAAATGTTACCTTTTTAAATAACTTAATAATTCAGTTTCGTAAGATAAAATACACATATTACTGTTTCGTTCTTAATATTACTGAAAATTTTAAACTTTATACAGACATAATTCCTTTACACAATATTAAAACAAGCATTAAAGTTAATTTATGTATAGAAATAGAAGAATCCTAATCTTAAACAAGTTCCCATTATTCCTACGTTTTGACATAACATTCGGAAATTTGATACAAAGAGAATCCGGCGATAATAAACTACGTATAACTAAATCATCAAATTTTAAAGAAAAGTTTCCCAAAAATTTTCTTTATGCCTCTTCATTTGATGCTCAAAGCAAGTCTTTAAAGGTATTTTAAACTCGCCAATTTGGACAACGAATACCCGCAGGTATTACTTAATAGAACGCTGTTTTTGCTCTTCCATTCTAATTTTTTTCTCTGCATCTTTTTTTTATTATTATTATACGTGTCTTAGCGTTACGCGAAACGGAAATTAAGTACCGTAACTTCAAACGCCTGCAGCTAATTTGGTTGGCTTATTGATGACCACACAAAAAAAAAGGACCAACAAGAAAAGGATATTTAATAACACCGTGGTGAATTGCGGTTATTTCCTTCCGAAATGTTTCGCATTTTTTATCCTCTTTTTAATTCGACGAATTGAAATTGAGTTTCAGTTTGCATAACATTCAAGGTGGACTTTTTTTTATCTTAAAGTTTAATGAAAATCAAAATGAAGATCTGGAAAACGCTTAGTACAGAAAAGTTTTGCTGAAATAAGCTTATTTTTTAAAGTTAGTTTCTGTTAGTAATTAACTTACTGACCCATGCTTGAAGTTATTTTCCTTGGATGCACAGAATCTTTGTGCGTCAAATGAGAAAGTAGATTACTTTTTTTTTCTATTTATGTTTACTTTGGTTATGTGACTATGCTGAACAAGGGAAATGTTTAAGATAAATATGAAAATAAAAAAAGTACTTTCCAGATAACTTTCTGTGAAAAATGGAAATTTTATTTTATTCAACATTTACTGAATCTTACTTTATGTTGGATTATTTAGTTTAAAATGTGAATTCCCGTATTTGACAGTTTGGAAAAAATATAGCATGCATTTTAATTTGTACTCACGTACAAATTAAAGAAATCCATTTTTTTTAAAATTTAAATTCTTTATCTTGCTTAAAAATATAATTTTATCTTCAAATTTTATAGATTTAAATACTGGGAAACATATTTAAAAAATATTGTTTATAAATTAAAACTAAGCAAAGTATTAAATAAAGTTAAATTAAGAAGTTAATTAATAAATTCATACAATATAGCCATTTATGGGGAAAATTTTTGCTTTAGATTGTTTGATTACATTTCATCACAAATATATAAATTTCTTATAAACACACACATAGAAAAAATATTCAAGTCATTTCAGTCTCTTAAGTCAATATTTCTCAACCTTTCAATATGAGTGATTAAATTTTCAATCATAATTTTCCTCAGTCCTCACCCCCGCACAATAACGATTTATTTGATGCAATAATATTGTACTTTGAAGTTTAATCTACAAAACGACCCCAATTATAAATCATGTAAATTATCAAGATAATTATAAAATTTGGAATATGTTACTTTTAAATAATATATATTTTAATCAAGTTATTTTTAAATAACAGGATAAGTATCATATTACTTTCCTTTTCTAATTTTTTAAATGAGAATAAATTGCAAAATAATTTTTAATTAAAGAACCTACCAAGTGCACAGATATCTTGATACAGAAAGGTTCTTAACTGTCGAAGAAGAAATCTTCATATATTCCACGGCAAGCGTTGGAATCCAAAGGCAATTTGAAATAAATTACTCTTTGAGTTTTGGGAAAGGGGGAGGGGGATGATAAATTTTCTTCATTGAAAGCAAAAGTATTTCGTATACTATTACAATTTCCAAAGCTAGTACTCTTATGAAACTTGTTCTAAATTTAGTATTGAAAAAATAATTATCAAATACATGGCGTACTTCTGATACTTTTATAAATATATTATATCAGTGTATTTTTTTATTACTATATTGGAATGTATTCTGTTTGGCTTCCTTTCAATAAATTAATAATTTTTTAATTAATCATTTAAGTTACACTTTTCGCGCCCCCCACGTGCCCCCTAGGAGGCACTCCCCACACTTTGAGAACCGCTTGCGGAAGTACAGTTTTTTAAACACTGTATATTTATATAGTCTTATTTTCCCTAAGAAATTATTTTAAAACATTTGAGCTGTGGGTCAGAGAAATTAATAATTCAAGTTTTATAAGAAAATAAGGATACATTTACCAAAAATTACATTCCATTATATATCTTTAACTTGATTTTTTTTTACAAATCCTATTAATTTACAAAGTGTTACTCATGGTTTCAAAATTTATATTATTAATCTTACTACATTCTACACCTTACAAAATATATTAAATAATCTTAATTATTCGAAATCAAATTCAAATTGTAAAAGCCACATGAATCATTTAAAAGACAAAAAAATATTTATACATATTTAGAACTTCTTATGTCTCTTTAAATCCCAATGGTTATATTAATGATATAATAATAATTTTTATAGAAATTACAAATAGATTGTAGTCAAAATCTTATTGTAAAATTTCAAGATTTTAACACTGCCACTAATTTAGGTTTTCAAAAGAAAAGTTATAGAACTACGAGGTGGTACCCGTTTGTAAAAGATATACAAATATTTATACCCCTTGCTCAAATTGTAAAACTGTAATTTTTAAGTACACTCACTTCCAAAAGTTAAGCAAGGAGAGGAAAATGCTAATTTCCGGAAGCCAATCAGAATTGAAGAGGATGCAATTCGCTGCAGAGGTAGATGGAAGTATGCAAATATGTTAGGTCACAGCCAATCCTGCTTTCATGTCAAGAAATATGCAAAAAGGGCAGTCTTATACGAAGCCAGCTTTATGAAGGGTTACAGAAGTTGATTGTAAGTGCTGATAGAAGGTGTTTAAAACTTTCGTACAATTTGTTTTCAAGACATACGTGTTTCTATGACTTCCAAAAAACGAATGGAAGATTCTGAGCGCTGGCGTGCTGTGGGACGAATTGAAGTAGAGCAGTCGATCCCAGATGTTGCTCTTTTCTTCGGCGTTCATAATTCTGTAATTTCACGTTTACAGAAACAATTCCAAACCACACAGACAGTTGCCCGAAGGCCCGTAGGCGGTTGCCAAGGGTTACAACCCCCGGGGAGGATCGATATATTGCTATTGTAGCCAAGCGGAATCGCAGAGTGACTTCCACACGTGTGACATGTATGGCTACAGCATCCATTGGTAAGGCTATATCTGCAGCTACTGTACGACAAAGATTACATATGAATGGACTGTATGTCCGGGTACCTCGAGTTTGTATTCCTCTATCCGTCCAATCAAGAGAAGCACGATTAAAGTGGTGCCTGTAACATGGTAATGTCTGACTGGGGCAATGTCATGTTTACTGATGAGTCAAGATTTGCTCTAGAGACAGATGACAAGCTTATAAGGATTTGGCGTAAACAAAGAACACGCAATCAACTCCAAAACATCACCGAACATCACGCATTCTGAGGCGGAAGCATTATGGTGTGGGCAGGGATTTCATTAGGATATCGCACCGATCTGCACATCCTTAAACGGGGTTCTGTGACGGCTTTCAGGTATCGAGATGAAGTCCTAGAACCCATTGTGAGATTGTACGCTGCAGCAGTTGGCCCTACAATTGTTTTAATGGACTATAACGTACGTCCCCATTGAGCCGACATCGTCGATGACTACCTGGAGAGTGAAGGAATTTTGCGTATGGCGTGGCAAGCATATTCGTCCGACCTTAATCCCATTGAAAATCTTTGGGTGCTCGACCGTGCTGTATCTTCATGTTTACTACCTCCAGCCACTCCTATTGAGCTGGAAACTGCTCTAAAAGAAGAATATAGATTGCTTAATTCTGCGGTGGTTGATCACCTAATTGAAAGCATGGTCTGAAGGTGTAAACTTTGCATACAGGTGAGGGGGGATCACATACCCTATTAATGTCCTTTTTTCATTTTATGCTGTTTATTTTCATTTTACACATAATTCTGTTTAAGTCTCCAGTATGACATTATTTGATAACTATACAAAAATTTAATATATTTTCATTTCTGTATATACTTATTGATTTTGTTTTATGTATAAATATACATGCTACTTTACTGGCAAATTTTGCGTCAATCAAAGCAGTATTTGTTGATTTTTTTGCATTTTACATCTTCGTGCTTAACTTTTGGAAGTGAGTGTATTATGAAGCTCTATTTCGCAAGAAATGGCGTCCCTTACATTATAATGCCGTTTCAATGAAAACTCGGTGAAATATTGGAGATACAGGCAAGTTGGCACCATTTTGGCAACCAAATTTGTCGTCGACCGCATGTATGCTTCTGGAGATTACGGGAGAAATCTATAACTTTACGATAGTAAGCGGATTGTTCCAGAAAGCGATATATGTTAAATAGGTCCTGCTAGGCAAATAGTTCTAAGCACTTTTCTTAAAAAGTTAAATTAAACTTTTTAAGACTCATTTCTACTAACTTCACCTATGCATAAATAAATTTACTATACCTTCACAAAAACATTTTGCTTAGAAGGAGGTTATAATTGCAATATTTTTTAAGATATCAGATGCTTATCATAAAAAGGTCCTTTAATAGTTCAGTGGTTTTATATTTATATTTTTATGAAAAAAAGTGATAAAAATAATTTTTATATGTACATATGCATGTATTAATAATCTAATTAACCTTGATAAGTTTTTTTTAAATCTAAGGTTACCTTTTATCCTAAATTCCTAAAACTAATTAAAATGAACAAAATCCAGCTTTTCTTTGATACCGTTTTTGTCTAGGATAATTGGTAGGTACGTGCGATAGACCGAGATTATACCTTTGTTGAATCAGTCAGCTAATTATATTGCTGAAGCCTTTGTCGATGGAAAGATTGCTACATTTAACTTCTCAAAATCCTAACCGCAGATCAGGTTCGGAATTTCGACAGCGACTTGTTTAGAACTCTTTCAAAATTTTTTGGTCGTGATAAAACTCGAACCACATCCTATATTGAGCTAAATATTGAGCAATTTCATAGACAACTTAAAAACGGCTTTAAAATTTAAATTAGATCACTGCTGGGTTTGAGCAATTATCTATTATTGTTCTATATCAGAGGCCACAACTTATGACATGTGTGCACATGTGACAAGTGGTATAACTCTCAGTGGCACTCTGCACTACTCTACAAAATTATAAATTTTTGACTGAATGGATGTTGGTTTATTCAAAATGGACCTCATTTCACAAACATCTTCAGAATTATAAACATTTCTGGAATTACACGAAGTCTGAAAGATGATTGTAAACAAATTTACGAAGTTAGTTTGTAAATAATTGAATGTCATTACTGGTGAGATTTAATTGTTTGAAAATAGCCTACGCTGGTTTCCACTTTTGGTTCTACAAATCAAAGCAAAAAATAATTCCCCTTATGAAAACTATTTAGAGTCCCCAAAGAAACATTTTAATAATTGAATGCTCAGAATCGTGTTTACGTACTTATATTTTACGTTGTATTTTTCTTATTTTAATAATTATGTTTAAAAATACAAAATGTATCCTAAGTCCTTTTTTTTATTATTATTTTTGATGAAGATAAAGTTATATATTACCTCGTTATTTTCATCAAATGAAATATCTTTAAATGATTCAAAATTATTTTTTAATAAAACTGTAAATCTAAGTTATTGACCTCTATTCTCTAATTCTGCATGAATTATCATTGGAATCGAATTTTCTTCAAAAATGTCCTACCTTGCGGTACGCTGAATCTTATTGGTAGATGGGTTTGGCAAGCCACAGCCCTTCGTTGTCGAACCATGTTTTAGATCTCGGAACAGCTTGGAAACAGAACATTGATTTATGAGCTGTTGAAGTCAGTTATGGCTCTTATATCTACTTTTCCCTATATCCTTTATTCCTGTGAATCTAGGATACTAAATCGTAGATGTTAGATTTCAAAAAAATAATGAATGGAGATTTTTTTCTTTTCAAATTTTACAGATTTTCATCTTTTTAAAATCATTTCATTTTAATAGTTTTGAGGATTAAAAGCTTCAAAAACTAATTTAAATTACAATTTAAACTAGACTACATCTATTTAAAAGAAGAAAGATGTAAACTATGCACATTTGATTTTTGAATATATGACGCAAATTAAAACATTTAACTTTTACCGAGCTTTACAATTTTTTTTATTTACAAGCTGATAAGAAGCCTCTCTATGCAATTAAGCTGACAAAATTAAGTTACGATTTAATTCAAATGAAATACAAAATAAGTTTCTCGTCTATTTCACGAGTTTTTCTCCATAACAAGAGTTAGGGAACCAGTGGCTTAACTCAAATAGGGTTAAGCCAGTGTTACAACTAAGGTTTATTCAAAATACTTGCTATACTCTTGCAGTTTTTCAAAGATTGCATTAACGAGAAAAGTATTCAAAACGAATAAACTATAATTTTTGATAAATACTGATGTAGAAATGTCTGCAATTAATGTAAAAGATCTGACAAGAGATTGTGTTAGTACTGCAAACCATTCTTGAGGTGGAATGAATTTATCTACCAGTGAAAATATAGTTGTAAATGTGAATGATTGATATTCATAATGATGCTTACTCTGGCCTTAGAAATGACACTGTGTGTATAAATATTTTAACCTGTGAGTGTATTTTGAAGATGTGAAATATTTGAACTCTAAAAAAATAGGATTTAGATTGCTAGTATGAGAATAACTGTGAGAATCTCAATTTTATTTATTATGCACTTTCTGTTAAAATAAATATACATTTTTTAATGCAAAAAACTGTGGCAGTTATTTTAAAATTTCTAAAAATTCAGTATTAGTATATGATATATGATTCAGACAAACACCATGGTATAAGTTTAATAAGGGACAATTGTTCGATGAGGTTTGCCACATAATGAAAACAATTTACTTGTTGTTATTGTATAGGCTATGACACTAGTTTTCAGGAGCTTATCAAATTCAGATTAAATGAAATTTTTTACATAGTAAATCACAAAAATCCAATGAAAGTGCGGCTAACATATTAAAATCTAGTCTATCAAAGAAAGCATTTCTACGAAGATAAATCTTGTATTTAGATGTATATGATGTGTTATCTGAAATTAATATGAGTAAATTTTGAGAAAACTGAACCCTGAGCCTGATGATTACATCTTAAGCCCAATGAATCGCCTCGAAAACGTCAAAACAGAAGAAGATGCAATAAAAAAAACGCTGTACATTATATAGAATTTATAATTAATTTACTATTTTTACATTAAAATTCATTTTTCTCAAGATGGGGATTTTTTATTTCTCAATATTCATTTTCAAAGCAGATACTCTACAAAGGTATGTTAATTTTTTGACACATCCATAACGTTTTAACATATACTAAAATAATCTTTTTGTGCAAAAAAAAAAAAAACCATGAGCTTATTTTTTACATTTTTTATTTTTATTTATTTATTTATTTATTTCATGTGTTTGTGAATAATGTGGCTCAAATTTCAATACACTGTTTCGAAAATTAAAAATTTAAAAACAAAAGATTCAAAATTAATATATTATTTATTCATTTTAGTATAGTGAGAAAAATACATAATATGAAAAAAAGTATACATGAATTTATATACATTAGATTTTGAGGAAAGGTACATTAAAAATGCCAAATCATATAGCAGTTTGTAAGTATACATCAATTGTTGGCAACCTTGCAGCTGTGGTGTGTCGAACCAATTCAACAAATTAACAATTTAGTAGAGAATTAGAAATGTTTTAAATAATTATGCATTATTACTTTAAAATTCCAAAAAGTATTTTTGAAATTTTTTTAGTTGTAATAAAAAAAATAAAAGGAGGAAAAAAAAAACTTCTTAAAAATTGAAAATATGTGAAAAGTGTTCACAAATTTTCATAGACCATTAAAAAAACTTTTTATTAATACAAAACTTTTATTTTGAATAATTAATGATTGAATTAATGTCAATTTAAATACATATTGCTAAGGCTATTTAATACACTTGAATAATTTTTTGATCTTTCATTATTTAAATTTAATTAACTATTTTCAAAACACTAAGGTACATATATAATTTCAAAAAAAAATTCCTAGGTTTTTAAAATATTTTTAACAAAATATACGTTTTTTTAAGAAAACTGTTTAGACATAAAAGTATTTTTAAATTCTATACTGAAATATCACGCGCTGTATATTAAAATAGATACCTTTTTTTTTTACAAATCTGTGTAATCAATAAACAAAAAAATGTAAAAATGCGTTTTTTAGTACTAATTTTCATAAATACATTTTTTTTCTTAAAATTCTACAGTAAAAATACGCAAACATTTCTTGTAACTCAGACGTTGATTTCTTTCGAAAGCGTTTATTTAAAGAATTCCAATTTTTCTGGATGTACTCTTATTCAGTTTTTTTTATAATTCTCATTTTTGAAAAGTAAATGAATTAGTCATTAATCAAAAACAGGAAATAAACATTTTTAATAGGTATATAATCCCTTTAAAAAACTGGATTAGATGGTATAGATGACATCCTATATTATCGCAAAAAAAAAAAAAAGTGTTTCGAGGAAAAAATCACGGTGAATAATATTAAACGCTTTAAATATACCGTCAAATACTCAAAAGGAATGTAAGAAAGTTCCAGAAAATAAACAACAGGTAAGTAAGAGAGAAAATATTGTATCCCACCCAATTAAATTCAAAATATTCTCTTTGAATTTAAAAGAGAAAGTATAGAATTTAACGTTGACAAGGATATATATATATATATATATACTATATCAACGTCTAGTGGAAGTGTGCCTGTGGCAAAGTAATGTATATCGACGATATGATCCGGGGTTTTATAACTACATTTACAAATAGAATGAAGGCGACTTGCTTATTTAAAGCATGACTCTGTGAAAAGTTTACTTCGTCGTTAAAGAAAACGTAGGAAAGGAAAAGTAAACACTCCGCTGAAAGTTTAGCTGAATGTTTTATCCATGTATTGAAACAGATAGCTCTTAGAAATTTTTTGAAGTATGAAAAGCAATTTTTTCTTCTTTTTTTGTATTTGCCAGAAAAGAAATTGTTGGGAAATGCCACACATTTCTTTTACATTCTTCGAAACTGAGTGGGAAAAAAAGTATTTATGCTGACAAAAATTGAAGATAAAATATGAAAACGACAAAAAAGCTGTTATTTGTTGAATAGCAAAATTAATTATCAATACAATAATTAATAAATATTAATTCTTACTTAACTGTATTATAAACACATACTTATTAATTTGCTTCATAAAAAATATTTGCTATCGTAAAAGATTGCTTACATTCGTTTGTAAGCGTTTGTTATGTGTTACAATGAAGAGCAGTTTTAACTGAAATAAACCCGTAAGGTAAAAAAATCCACAGCAATTTTATGCTATAATTATACGTTTCAGATAGTTTACATATTTAAATAAATTTTAAAAATCACTAAGCACACACACACTTTTAATCCGTACTGTACGTGAGAGGGCATTTTCCTGTTGAAAAAATGACTCCTGAGAACAGTGATGTAACTTACACCCCCTTAACCCTAGCATCGAGGTGGGGCCCAGGGTCTTAGGGAGTCCCAAATCCTGACTGATGCCAAGTACGTATTTAAGCTTGGGGACCAAATCTTGACTTTTCAGTGGGTCCTTAATATTCCACATAACGCAACTGCCTGTAAACCTTGCCATAATTGGTAAAACATGTGGCTGAAGATCGTCACGATCGAACCTCTGGGCTTTGATGGTGCCGGGGATTAATGTGACCATGTGACCATGTGTCGAATGTGATGGTTCTCAAACCCTAACAACATGTGTGAGAGAAGTGTACTACTGTATAAAAAAGGCAAAATTTAAACGTTCGGCACGGAGCCTTTACATACGTACACGATAATTATCACTTCCCAAATTGAATCCTGAATCATCCCTGACAACAATCTGCTTCCATTCGTTCTCAGTCCTACACTGGTATCCAAAAGTTAAGCATAAATCGTAAAATGCGAAAAATATGGAGTAAATATTTGTAAAATTATTCATTCAAATTAATACATTCAAAAAATCTCTGCTTACCTATTTCATTTTTCAAGAAGAACGAAGTTGAACGCTATCTGGTGGCATTACGCAATCCCACTGCATTTCTAATTATTTGAATTCTGCCTGGTATGTACCTTCAGGCAAAGTTTCGTTGCAATCCCACTCTTACTTCTTGGTGAGCAAATTTTTATGTCAATGATTGTATATGTAATTAATACATACCTTCCCGTATTTATTTTTAAACTCCAGAAAACAACCATGAAACTTGTTAAAAGCAGTCATACTACACATAAAATAATCAGGATAGAAGATAATTAAGACTAGTTAGAAGATAATTAGTTAACTCAATTTTGTAAATTAACTTCTCTAAAATATAGAATTTGTAAATATAAAATGTATGTGACAAAGTTAAACCTTATTTGATGATTGATAAAACAGAAACAGCATTTTTGATTTTAAGAAGTTTAATTTTATTTTGCCTCTGCAAAATATATTATTTTATATACAGAAATGTAATCATACATAGATCTTTCTTACTTAAAATAATTAATTAAAAACTATGTTTCTAATAAAACCGAAATAAAAAGCCCTTATATTTAAGGGAAATTCAAGGCGCTAATTAGAGCATATTGAAATTTGTTTGAAAGAAAATAGATGCAGCTGGCTTTAAAACATTATTATATTCATGGATCAAATATTTGAAGCTGGTTTACCTTTGTATAGAGATTAATAGACTAAAACTATAAGTAATTCTATAGAAAAAATGTCTTATTTTAGCTATGCTAAGAGCAGAGTTTTTAATGCATTTTCCGAGAAAATGTTTTTGCAAAATATTAACATTTCATAAGTAAAATCTTAAAAATAACATTAATTTAATTTTAAAAATTAATTTTCATACCTTTTGTAAAATGCTATATAATTATTGAGTTCTGTAATTGAATGGGCGTACTCGAAGGACCTTAGTTTGTGTTAGCTAAACGGATACAAACATGTGTTACGATCATCGAGTAATGAATCGGTGAAGAAGTAGAAGTAGATGACAAGATTTCTGACAAAAAATGGCACTGCAATCTAATTAATCATAAGACAAAGGTGTAAAACTGAAGAATTATAAGAAATACTTTTATTTACTACCTTATTGTATGTGTAATGTATGTATCGTTTTCGCCAACAAAACTTTTAAGTTGTTCTATTGTTTTAACAACTGCTGTATGCAACATTTCTCAAAAAATGAGGGGAAAATGGAGAATGATATTTATTTTTATCTGAGATTCATTCGTAATGTCCATTGGAGCTCAAAACCCACGGCCCACAGTGGTCAGTTTTTCCGATCTGGCGCACGGAAACCCCCAAAACGAAATTGCGCAGATATAAAAAAACAACCCTCAATTTATGGTCCTCTTGAATTCCTTAACCATGTCGTAAACATTTTTTGTCAGTACGCGAATGGAAATGTTCAACAACCATCGGTATATATCGGGTTCGTTCTTTCTACAAGAAACACTTGCGAGCCTCATTTTCCAGTCGGAAGTTCAATCGTTTCGTCTGAAAAAGATTTTGCAGATTTTAGCTGGTTTTTTTGAAAATACATGTCATGGATAAGTAATTTCTTGATTTGACTTTCAAATTAGGTTCAAGTTCGATTAAAAATTATAAAAACATAACATTTAGCACAGCGTGTAAGTCCTACTAACGTATGTTGGTTTTTTGTGTGTAATGGACTAGAACTTTTGGGATTGACATGGATTGATCACAGTAACACTTAAGCCACATAAAGTAGAAATATACCTTTAATTTAATACCAAATTTAGCTGCAACTTCCAGCTACTCCCATAGTTATGATTTTTTATTCAGCGTTTTTTATTCAGCGTGCCTTATTCGATGTGTGGAAGAAAGGGCAAGATCCCCAACGCAAAACTAATAATGTTTTGAGTTTTGTTAGGACTACAACGGACTTTGATAAATATGAAAGCCAGCCGCAATTTTAATTTAGAAAAATTGTTAAAAATTTCTGCTCGTTTGTGGGGGGAAAATGGATGAGGTGACGTAGAAATGAAAAGTTCTTCTCCAAGTTGAGTGATGCGTGGTTATCGGGGAGAGTAAGGTTTATACCATCCAAATCAACTCCAGGTCGACCCTAAAAATCATTCGGGGAAAGCAAAGCCACGGCAAAGAGGGAAAGAGTACGTCCTCTTCTTGCTTCATCAAGCAAGCAAGAACTAGCTTTTGCAACAAGAATATCAATGCAAGCAGCTGTGGAACGAGATGCTGCGTTAATTCTGAAACAAGTGACTACTTACTCACCTAGACGTGCTACTCGCCTGAAAAAATTCTTAACTCCACAGCCTGAATCGGCGAAAAAAATGACGGACCAAGCCTTGGCTCTTTATGTCGATACCAAAATGTCGAAAGCCCAATAAATTAGAAAAAAAGGAAATAGCAAAGAGTTCTACGCTGATATTTACCCCAACTATAACAAGCTTATAAAGTATAAAATTAACTGTTATCCTCCTGGTATTGTCATTGATGAAATATCAGCAGAGGTACCAAAGCAAGCTCTTTTTTACCACACCTTATGCAGATTAGCCAAAGCTCAGGAAGATGTTTTAAAACAAATTGATACCCAAAATAGCATTGTATTACTGAAGGCGAGGTATAAAGCTGATGCATGGTAGACACCTAAAGGTTCACCAGAGTAATAATTTTAGTTCTTTCCATCATTTGTTTTCATAAAAATATAATATTTCGATATTATGTGAAGCAAAAAACTTTAAATGTGGGAGATAGTAGGCTTTTGGTTGAATTTTAGTATATATATCATTTCATTATTTTTTTCATCCAAATTAATTAAGATTTTGTAAAATCGATCCCTAAAGGTGTTTAAAACATCCTTAGAAATATTACAAAAAAATTAACACACACAAAAAAATAAAATTTAAAAATTTTTCAAATTTTCTTAAAAAATGAAATTCGTAATATTTTGTGAATAATATGCGCAAAATTTATCTCGTATTATTTTCTCAAAAAGAAAAGTTATATGAAATGCTAAAATATAATTTTTGAATACATAAATAAATAAAATGCTTAAAGGATGCGGAGTCCTTTTAAACACTACGTATTAACCTTTATTGTATATGTACGTTGTTATGTTTGATTGCATTTGTTTAAATATGATAAAATTTAATTCTTTGTAACATGCCGCTTTATTTATTTTATATATTCTCCCATGTGTCAAATCACTGCTTCTGTTAATATCCTTAGATCCTTATTTAAAAACTAGTTCCCCTCAGCAATCATTTATTCTTGATCAAATTCAAACTTGACATAAATTAGCTAAGACCCTGTTCACCTTATTTCTTGGTTAAAAAAAAAGGGGGGGGGGAATAACCAATTTACACAATTTACTACGATTTTTGATCATTAGATATAATTATGAAGACTTCAAAGCTATAAAATAATTTCCGTGCGCCAGACGGGGAAAACTAACCTCTGTGCGGCCCCAGTATTGGTTATTGACGCGAGTCCAAATAGTCTGATCGCTAATTTCAGACTCGTGTTTTCGTCTGGAAAGAAAATGAAATTCGCAACTTAGATGTCCTAGATAGTGAGTGAAGTATCCAGTTTTTAGGAACACTGGTTAAAAAGTTTGAAGAGAAATCATGAGACATATCAAGTGATATAGCTTTTAAGGGGACGGTGGACCTTTGAAATTAATTTCTTAAATTGTTATCTTAATTAGCTGAAATTGGAATCAATATAGTAGATGATCACTATAATTCACAATTTAAATATTTTTTTTAAAAAAATAAATTATAATTTGATTTTTTTAAAATTTTTTAATTTTTTAATACTTTTTTTAAAAATGCTCCTTGCGCGTTAGTTTTTAAGATATTTTCTTAATTTTTGTTTTATATGTATATGAACTATAACTAAATATATCTGTGCATGGATTTTAAATTCAGAATAAAATTTGATGAAAAAAAGATACATTTTCTATACTATATGAAATATTTCAGCAATTATCACACATTCGAGGTAATCAAAACAACGTAAAATATAATCCGTTAAATTTTTAACAAAACCAATGCACAAATTTGTGAATTATATCATTTTTTATAACTTGTAAAAATTTTAAAGAGATACGATGAAATATGAAACGCAAGGAGCATTTTACGTAATCATGAAAAGAGAAAATTCACGAACCGAGAAAAACACATTTTAAACATTTATTTGTGTAATATGAAATAATAAAACAAAATTTTACATAATTACTTACCCTTACATGAAAATCAAACATATAAGAGATTATTACAGTAGAAATCTAATAAATATTTTAAAATTTGTTATATTTAGTTATAAATTGAATAATTCAAGTTATAGCATCCGCCAAGCTGATATTTATAAAAAACCATAGAGTGGCAAGACATTCACTTAAAATTTACCAGCACAATATGATAATCCTTCAGATTTTATATTTTGTTTTCTATTGTATTAGAGATTTTTCGCTTCTTAATTCTTTTGTCTTTTGCAGTTTGAAAAGTTTTAATTCTACTTTGCTTTAATCGGCGGTCATCTCTCGTTTCACTAATTTGCAACGAGGGTATGGAAGTGTTTTGATGCACGTTTCTCAAGGTAAATAGGGATCCAAAATTAAACTCACTTACTGCTGTTACAACAGATATTTCCAATCTTTCTTTGATTGGAAACTTTCTTTTTGGCAGTGACTCCAGATAACACTGTGCAAACATTCATTTGCATTTTGACTTTTACCTGAAGTACACCGGACAATATCTCGTTGCTTGCTAATCTCTGGTACACAGGAAGAATCTTCGCAACAACCTCCTCAGTTAATTTTGTCTTCATAACTGAATGACTTTGAGGGGATTTTCCATTCGCCAAAGCTCTTTTATAAAACACCAAGAAAGTTTGCCATCAGGACATTTGTTGTGTTTCGGTTGGTGTCTGTGGAGAACAATGATAAAGTGTGGCATATATTGCACTTTTCATTTTTTCTACGTCATCGCAATTATCTTTAATGGCTTTTCTGTAAAAATTAGTTAACTTAACTATTGTGGTTTCTTTAAACTACCAACCTTTTTGCCTCAATACAAACACCTTTGCTTCGCCACTCTTTCACCTTGCTGCGTAAACCAGTTCCTAAGCGTTTTGAAATATGGTTGATACATTCTTCTTTTTAATTTGTTTATCTTTTCCGTAAATGTTCAGCGATATCAGACGTTGGAATGTTTTTGAATCTCCGTCTGATAGTATGCAAGTGTAGCACATATTGCACTCCTTGATGGATCTTTGCCACAAAATTGCAGCAGCTTCCATTTCCATACTAGACGAGGAACCTGTATGATTTATCTGACATTCAGATTTGTGACCTTCATACCAAATTGCAAAATCTGGACTATCCCTCGAAAGGTCTCTTACTGCAGCAGTACATTCCGTACAATACTTTGACAGTATTTCATTATCTATTACTAAGCCTGTCAATAAATCAATTACAACTCCTATCCCGTACAGTGATTTATATCCCCGCTTTTGCCAAGATCCATCAAATGACACAGTTATGTCTAAAACACCAGTTTCCTTACCTTCATTGTTCAATTCAAGATGTTGCTTCCTAACTATATTTCTCGCAACTTCGAGGATCTGATGTTTCACCTCTCTATTTTCTTCGGACAAAATTTTAATGTGCTTCAAAAAAGATTTTTTGTCCATTGTATTCATACCAGTCACTAATGAAAATAGTTCCAATCCTGCGTGACCTTTCCCAAGTCTTAAAAAAAGAAGAAACCATTTTTTTGTTAATGTCAAAAAAATTTTTGTCTTTTACACGTGCACTTGAAAATGAGGAATTCAATACTGCCTCACAACTAGAGCAAACCAATTCTAGTTTTGATGCCATACCCAGCTGCGTTGTTTTTATAATATTTAAATTATTCATATCACATTCAGGGCACTTTACAGTTGACACACAGTAAATTCTTCCATACATTTGTGTCAACTAATACATAAGTTGGATCATTTTGTTCACTTATCACATGTTCTGCAGAAGTGTGTGAGCTTAGAAGAGACAGCTTTCTTTCTGTTGCTGCATTCAGTTCACTAGAATTTAATGGGTAAGTGTTTACTTCATTATTTTCATAATTAGAGGACACATTACCACTTGCATCAGGGTCATTTTCACACACATGTAAACTTTGATGCTCCATTCTATTTCTCCAGAGGCCATCTTTTCTTTGCTTTAGCAAAGCTGCATTTTACGTTTTGATGGCCTTCCTTTTGGAACATGATATCGAGAACTAATTCTGTGCATTGTACAAATACTGTTGGAATGATTAATTTATCAAGAAAATTATTATTGAGTATTCAAATGAAAGAAAGGAAAACTTTGAAAAAAAATAGACCTACAATTACGTCTGAAACGACTAAGTATGCTGTGTAATAACAGATGTGAAACAAGCGC